>JACCGJ010018804.1:0-41498 GCA_013407085.1 Atriophallophorus winterbourni | reverse complement strand
TAAGAATAAGAAAATTATGACAGCCAACTACGATTTCGCATACAATTTTGAAAATGGAGTGTATTTATAATCAAAATATTAACGATGCCCCTTTATAATTTACGTTTATGTTTTGTTTGGGTTGATGGCAAAACGTCTGCAACCAAGTATTCATGAAACATAGAATTAGTTTGGTTGTGTCATTCCAAACTCTTAGATGGAAATGTTATAATCCTGTTTATTTCAAGTTTATAAAGTCTCGTATTTTGTTACACAACTTACATTTTTGCAGCACAGTTATTCTCACGCTCAACCCCTAAAGGCTAGGCAAGTTATTTTATTCAGATTTTTCACAAATTATACGAAACGTTCCGTTTGAATGCTCTTCTTTGAAACCCAACTCATCTTGCTGTTTGACTGACGGAAATGAAAACAGAACGAACGTTGGTCAATTTTAGCCACGAAACAAACGGTGCGTTCGCGATCACAGGTAGCATGATTGACATCGCACAGGTGAATTGTGAGCGCTCTCGGAATGTCGTCTTACCCGTGAAAACAGAAACACGCTGTTACTCAATTTGAGTTCTTGAAGCATTCGGAGGAAAGTTGGAAATATGAGGTCGCGCAGCGGTGTAGCTTAATGTTGTCCAGTGGAGCGAATGCGCTGACAGAGTGAACGGGAATTTTCGTGCGTGTTCACGCCTGACTGAAACACAAAAACAATTCCGTTCGCGCTAGTTCAGATATCATCATATTCCTGTCAGAGGAGATTTTATACAAACTATGCGTTATGTGCGGACCAGCAAAACGCAACTGTAGTTATTGAGTGAAGTAAACAATTTGCTGGAATATTAATACAACGAATAATCGATCTGATTTCATATTGGTAAATAAATCATGTTAAACTGTAAAGGCAACGGATATATTTGGCATGACACTAGATTAATCGGCAAACTTCGACCCCATCTTTTGATTGTAATTTGAAACTTAATTAATTATAATCATTGTCAACTACAAAAGATTGGAAAAACGTTGCAAATGAGCAATGGAGCCGGAAGGGTTGCTCTCTTGCTGTTTTTCAGATGACTCATCTACGCTTGATGCTTGGATGAGGAACCACGGCTGGCAGAACGGTAGGCACGGTGGATTTGTCACATCAAATGCTCATCTGGCGACTGCGCGAATTTTAGTGGTTCGTGTGATGGGGCACGCATGAAGCAGAAAATAAATGATGCCGTGAGTATGACAATTCGCATGCGAGATGATGTATAGATGAAGTGAGTCGTTGCACTAATAATAGATGACCGAGAACCATGAAAGGATACCCACGTTAGCCGACGAACAAACAGAAGCAGTGAGACGGTGCATTTGATGCGTGGGATGAGGTGTTCATCCCAAAAACATCAGTGAAACCAAAGTTTTATAAATGAATTCCGAAATGGAAAATCTACCCCTTAGTATATAAGTATAAAAAACATTTATGGTTGTTCACATGAGAGAGCTCTCAGCCTTTGTGATGATACTTTAACATCGTTCATTTTCATCATTTAAATTCGCAATATCTCGTTTGGAACAGAAGCTGTGGAAATTTAGGGAATATTCTTGTCGTGCCAGACGTGATAAAGTGGCCAGCAAACGGA
This sequence comes from Atriophallophorus winterbourni, assembly GCA_013407085.1. Taxonomy (NCBI): domain Eukaryota; kingdom Metazoa; phylum Platyhelminthes; class Trematoda; order Plagiorchiida; family Microphallidae; genus Atriophallophorus; species Atriophallophorus winterbourni. Next base: position 39,879 of record JACCGJ010018804.1, on the reverse strand, counting down.
AAATGTCCCCGACCTGTTCTTAAACATGTTTTTCAAGAAAAATGCGACTTGTGATTAGCCGGCATCATCACCAGGAAGAGTATTAAGCTGGTAGCGTGTATTTAATCTTTAAATATCACACAACAAATTCATGACAGATCGGAAAAGGTGCAGCATAATGAGACAAGGTATCTATAGAAGAGTAAGTATAACCAAACTAAGATGTGGCGTATGTAACTCGATTAAAACTCCATTGAAACGCGTGTCGTGTAAGAATAGAGCGACAACTTCCTTGGGGTGTTCACTGTCGTACATAATAACAAGGTTTCCTCGTCACGCGATTTGACTACTTAAAAAAGTAAGCAAACTTGCAAACATGCCACTTAATTCCTCGATTTTATACTAAAATCACAAATTTCAGTTGATCAGGATGATAGGCACAGTGTAGGGTAATTTACTTCGCTGAATTAAACGTATCAGCATGTAGAGAACATGTGTATTTCAGCAGATGTATGGGTGGTGGTGCGTCAGTTGATATTGAACGAGCGCAGAACCCACCATGGACTGTGCAGTTCTTAACCAGCTGATGATTCTTCAGGTGAATAAAATTTAAGCTTGATCCCTGTTCGTACTGACACCCTTGATCTGACGAAGCTTCTGTGTCAGAAGCGAAACGTTACCAATAAACGACTCTCACTGATTCATTACAAAGTTTCTTTTTTCATGATTATAATTCTCCGAACAAACATTTTCCATTACATTGTGTGTCTTAATTTTCAATAACTAAAATTTACCGCATGAGATGAGTGGACATATTCAGAGCACCTAGAGAAAATACCCACATGGTCAGATTTAAATAACGGATCAGCGAAATCAGGCAATATTGTAGTAACATCTCCTTTCGCGGCCCACTTTTTATTCAAATTCTTAATTTACAAAGTATTTGAAAATATTCGAGACCGATCGGGAGTCCGTAATCATGGTTACCTCAAGAGCTTAATTAAGCGCCAATTGAACCGAGTTAAACATCCGCAACCGAAGACGGAAAACGTTTGGCGAGCTACGGTATCTGTGCCGTATTTCAAATGCGCCTCCGAAGGAATAATTTAAATCTTGAATAACGCTGGTAGAACTCTCCGCTCCGTATTAATGCATCTCAACGATAATACTCCTTTAGGTTGTGCGACGAACTGCATCTACCAAATCAACTGCAAGGGTTGCGCTGGTGTTTACATTGGGCAAACGTCTAGAGAACTCTGCACTAGGGTAAACGAACACAGGAAACGAGTGGGAAAGCGACCCCGCAATCCCAGTGAATATCAATCACCGATTCGGCCCTAGCTGAACACGTTCTAGACACTGGACACAACGTAAATCTTGATAACGTGAAAGTGATAAAACGGGGTGTGAAATCTTATACGGAAAGACTTCACGTCGAGGCTGTTGAAATAACAAAGGCTGGGGCGAATGCGGTGAACAAGGTGGATGGGGCGGATATCTCAACAATCTGGCGTTCGGTTTTACAGCGGATTAGGATTAACGATCACACCTAATACGCACACGATTACGTAAGCAGTGTCGGCATACGCAGACCTGTACACTTAATAAACAATTAGGGATGAACACAGCAATTAGGTGTGAACAATTATCTTGATCTCCCCTGTCTAGCTTACTGAACTCAGGATTGGTCAAGAGAATTCCATTTATACCTGAACACTGTTCGTACCGACACCCTTGGTCTGACGAAGCTTCTGTGTTCAGAAGCGAAACGTTACCAAAAACATACTATAATCGATTCATTGCAAACTTTATTTTCTCAATTTACAATTCTCAAATCAAACCTCCCAAAAAATATTTCCTATCAAACTCAAGGAGACAGTTGGATTTTATCATGGCCGCAAAGATAGCAAATATAATCATCACTACTGCAAAGGCATGAAATCGTAAGTTTCAACGGATAAGATATTCATATATATTTGACTCTTTATTATAAAAACTAATACAGTAGACAGCAGCGATTACAGCAGGGTAGGGACATCGATCATCTACAGGTGGAAAAAGTGGACAGCACGCTCGTCGAAATTTCACTTATGACAGAATCCTCGTCAGACTAATGGTGATAGTCGGACAGGGTGGAACAGTCAACCCACCACCACTGATTTGACCTTACCGCTAAACAGCCTATAGTACGCTACGGTGTGTGACGTCTCGCAGCCAAGACCAGGATAAGTGGTTGATTTACCTAATAGTGTGTATCCACATCAATCTAATACAAGTGAGCACGGTCAAGGTCGGTTGACACTGCGGCTCAAGTGCATGACTAATAGGGCTAATGTTAAACAATTTTTTGAAAAAAAAGTATAAATCTAATAAACCAGTATATATAAGTTGCATAATAATAATTCACCTTCGCATCAGCGCCGAGTGCAAGATTGTGGAAATTTCTAGCCGATCAACCTTATCGACCGCCAGCTGGCTTTGGCAATTTTGACAGCCTAAACAAGTATGCGCTATACGGTTAAATACCGCGTCTCAATAATTCCACTTTGCCAAGATCGACGCTGTGACCCGTATGTGAAAAGCGCGCCGCCAAGGCCGAATCACGAATAAGGGATTGATATTCCCTCGCATCCCTGGGCCGTCTCCGGACACGCTTTCAGTGTTCTTCGATTGTAGTCTCAAGTTCCTTGGAAGTCTGCCCTATGCAAACACCCGAACAGTCCTTACAGTTTATTCTGTAGATGCTGTTCGTAACGCTAGATAAAGGTGTCTTATCCTTGGGGTGCATCAGAACCGAACGGATAGTTTTCCCTTTCTTATAAGTTACGCGTATGGCCGACTGGTTCATCATTCTACTAACCATAAGCTGCCTAGCATAAGGTCAAATCGGTGGTGGTGGGTTGACTGCTACTCAATCATGTTCCCTGTCCTGACTAAAGCCATTAGTGTGACGGAGCTTCTATGTCAGAAGTGATCAGTCCCAAACATATCACAATCGATCGCTGAACATGTTAATATTTCTCTCATTTCATAAAGACACTGATATGATACAAATTCTTGCGCAACTACATTCCTTTTCAATGCATAACTGTGTTTACCATTTTTGAAGTTCCAGCCATGGAAAACTTCATGTGAAAGAACAAACTACTGAGAAAATACGAGTAGTCAAGATCGTAAAACAAAACTGGTGTGGTAAATCTGGCAATTATCGAATGATCGCATCTTTACCGCACTCCAACACGATTGATCGAATGCTTAAGTACTCAGGTCAACCAAACATGGATCCTACATAAGCAGCGAAGTCGATGGACGTAATACTTTCATAAAAATGGATCCGATAAATGTGCTAAAACGAACGGATGTTCCGGCAGATTCCCGGTGCCAAATTTTTCCAGTTTATGGAACAGATCTTGCTCGTAATCTTGTGGGAAGCCAATACAAGTGATTTCACAATTTCGCCTGACTTCATAAAGCATCTAAATACGTGATTGATGAGTGATCGTTCTATGCAGAAAGATATTCAACAATCAGCTTAAGCTGCTGACTCAACAGATCAAATTCATTGGCGATATGTTCGATCTCATTCCCCCAACCGTGATACGAAATAGAACAAACGATAAATATGGAAGACTATGCGAAATCACAGACAATAAAATGACATTTGATTTGGTTTGTTTGTTCACAATAACCGAAAACAAAAAAAACGACAAAATGGTTGGGTCTATTGCGCAAGAACCACGAGCTGTAAAAACAGTTTGTAAAGGAAAAACATGATTTGGGTGAGAAAAACAAGCAACACAGTGATCATGGCGCGTAGTTTGGCTTGGGAACCAATTGGATTTTCCACTCCAATGACCAAGTATTGTAGTCGTTATCCTGTAGGGGAAGCAGATATTGGAGTACATTTTAAATAAACAATAATATATTATATATATATTATCTATATTATATATATATATAGATATATAAGGATTTTTGTTTCACGCGCATGGTTCATCGTACCAGGACTTATAGATACAGTTGCTTTCAAGCTCAACTTTGCTGCCATTTGCCCTATTCGATGAGTGCAAACCACACGGAACCGATCTTGGGGCGTATGGTGGAAATGCATGCACATCCAAAATCTTTGATATCATTTTAATTTTAAATTAAAACCACGACAGCTAGTTTAGCGGTGACGGCCTTCAAACCGCTTTAGCCAAGCCATTTCAGTTTGGAGCTGGTAAACAAAACCGCGATAGGAGAACAATTATTTTCATCTCGACCAAATCAGCTACACTATGTACAAGCTAGCTTGTTTTATCGATAACGAAGATGCCACTACCGATGTTTCCGGTAGTAAAACAAGTTTCCTCGGTGGTAAAGCAAACGCTTTTGAGAACCGCGTCAGTGGGTATGAAACAAAGAAACACGTTGTAAAGACAATTTGAAATTTGGTTATTTTCTTTTATTCGGAAACCACCAGTTAATTGCGGCAATAAATTGAACAAATTCGGTGCGTGGAATTATTATTATATTATATTTGCACAATCTGATACAGATATGGTGCCGTTCAACATAAACAATGAGATGTACAAATCGAGAAGGGGGGGTACAAAGCGTTGTCATCATCGTCATCGTTGGACGTAGGCATGATACTACCCGGTTGCCTATACCGAAGTAGGGGAGATTTCGTTTAGGGGGTCCCACCCCGAGCCTTTACCCACAAGGCAGTGGAGCGAGAGAGGTTCGCACCTATCGGTGGCCGGTGACCGACGAAGCGGTTCATATGCCCTTTTCTGGGAATTTCCAGTTCGGAGCCCGATAACCCCGTTGATAGGTTGGTGACTTCAGTTTTTGCCTGTGCACCATACAATGTCCTTGGATAGGACAAGGGGCAGTGACTTTTGGAGCGGCGAGTCACATCCGCCGCGTCGTGATGTCATCATTGGATTTTTGTGGCTTTTTATAGGAAGAACGCTTGCCAGGCGAAAACCCACCACACCCTCAGACACCACCGCCGAACCTTTCGCTGAGCTCGGAGAACCGAGCCCACCCAGCTGGCACCACGTGGAGGTATTTCGGCAAGCCAGCCTCGATGCGTGGAAACGAGAGCACTTGTGAAATAAAAAATGACGGGTGGCAAGAACATCACTCATGCACTATGGGACCTTGAAAATTGTTGTGGACAAGGACGAGCATGCGTAACAAGCAAAACGGATATATTCTGACCTCGACGAGGTTATGCAAATAAAGCAGGGAATGATGACGATAACGTGGACACTGGACCTTCAAATCTGTCGTGCATAAAATTAATTTCTCCGCAACATTTTTCGTTAAATGTCAACGCTGAGGCCAATTTTAGACGCGCGATTTTGAACGAATTACGAGATACCGGGAATTTTTGTGACACTTTTGTCTCAAAACTTTTGGTTACACCATTTGTTAATAAACTGGATCACATGTGGAAATTATCAATCAAGACGGAATAAAACATCGTTCAGTCGACAAATTGATGTTGGGACCTGTCCGTCACTTTGTTTTAAATTATTTGGTGAAATGTTTGTAACTGCTGAAAATTCGTTTATATGAATAAAGCCAATTTCTTCTTCTTCTGATTCTAACGTGTGAACGCGCCCATGGTGATGATGAGGTTCCAGTTACATGTCATGAGCAGACAATAAAGAATGTCACTTTTTTGAGCGAAGCGAAGTGCGAAGCGAATTTTCGAAGTGCCCTAACTGCCCTTCGCAATGGCGAAGCGAAGCGAATATTCAACATGACTGCATGTGGTTTAAGGTACTATCAGATCGCGCTTACCTAGAGATATCAAAATGTCAGTGAGACGTAGGCGTGTTTGCGCACGCAGCTCGTTACCGAGGGTGCAGTGCAAATGTACAGCACTATTTCGGATCGATGATATGATATTGCAAATGATCTCATTCTTTGTTTCAATCCAAAACACGTGAGGAACACGTGCACACCATAACTCACCTTTTGACGGAACAATTGCGATTTCTGCCAGGCCAATTTCTCATCTACAACGGTGTCGCAATCTCGTGTCCATAAGCGTCCTTGCAGACGAAGATGTCGCGCGCCTTGAAACTCTGTCAACCCGAACAACGGAGGGGCACCCGGTTCTAGTCGAACGCAAATGTTCTTGTCTTCGTCGTCGGAGCATAAAGACAAGTGTGCTGCAGCCTCCGGGGCATGGCAGGCAATGTTGGCGAATAAAGAAACCTGAAGCAGAAGAAATCCCAGCGGGTGACAACATATCGCATTCTCAGGAAATATGAAAAGAGCCGGTACTGGGTCATTGTACAATGTACTTTTAATCGCCCCAGTAGTAGATTCGCTGACATCTCGTTTCGATACGCACTGTTTGGATGAAAACATCGGTGCAGCCTGACAGTGAATGTGCAGCATTCATACATGAAAGAGCAAGTGTTCAGTACTTTTTGACTGTACGGGTAAAGTCGTGTTGAACCGAATACAGCGGTATTACTGTGCATGCGGGAAAACGTTGCGTTGTCATTTCCGTTATCTTTCATTTACAGTTACTGAAACCTGAGCAACCTGAGAGTGTCGCAGCCCATAGCACGCGATTGCAAGACTATGTGATGCTACATCGTGTACACCAAGCGCTAAACACATAAAGCTTCGCGTGATGAGAAGCAGGAATGATTGTTGAAAACGAAAGAATGAATGTATGTACGTATGAAAGTACAAGCCATAGACTGCACGTCGGCCCAGGACTAGACAGATAGAAGAAAATAGAAACTATAGTGCGATTCAAGCGTACTTCAGGATGCAACTCACTACCGTTGGCCAATAAATTTAGCATGGTGTTAACTACACCGCACAAAAGTATATGATCCAGTATGTATGTATGAAAGCACAAGCCTGATCCAGGCAAAGTGCCGCACAGTCTGAGACTGCACGTGGGCGAAGATACTGTCAGGTTGCCCAGGCCTAGAGAGATATCCGACAGGAAATAGAGAATAGCGAAGTAGTGGACGATTGTACATCCCTTAAATGAAAGAATGAATAGTAAACAAAGGGGGCCCGTGGCAAATTAGTAAATAAAACACAAGCAAACGAACACCAACCTGTCCAATGCTGTAGTGTTCGTTTTTCAACTCAAAGTCCCATTCCACAACTCCTTCGATGTCCGACGGGCTATCTTCCTCTCGAGCTAGATAGACCATGTGCCAATCACGTTCAACCTCAAAAATGCAGAACAAATAGAATGAAGACATTCGTGCACTGATTTGAAAAAAGATTTAGATATAAATAAAAAGAAATGGAGTAAGATATACACTCTATTCACGGAGATATAACGTGTGTTAACCCAAGTCTGAGATATGACAGGCCCAATATGTTTGCCTTTAAATGAGGTAGACAAACGGTTGACAAAATATACAGCCATTATGTAAATTTAACAAGAAATCGTACAATCTGTATTTTGTGAAAATTTCGCATATCTATAATCATGATCTATAGTGAGTTGCAATCAGGATGTCGCCCATTGGGCAAACCGCACTTGCGGTACAAAGACGTTTGCAAAAGAGATATGAAAGCTCTTGGCATTGATCCCGCGAGTTAGGAAGAACTGGCTCTTGATCGCTCACGTTGTGTAAAGCGTCGTCTGCAAGCTGGGATGAGCAAATACAGCTCTTGGGTGATGAACGCAGAGCACGGGGCCGGCGTGCAACTGACGCCCTATAACAGAGTTCTGCCTATCGTTGCAAGCGCTGCGGGAGAGATTATTACTCCGAAAGGGACTGTTTAGGTATTCGAAAAGCTCTAGAACATGAAAATTCATGCGATTGTGATGTACATTCACGGTCGACATCCACCGAAGGAGCCAACATAACCATGAACAAATGAATGAGAGATAACCATGTCCTCGACATCACAGAAGCTACCACTACCCTTTGGAGTTCCTTCAGCAGCACATTAGGATCCGAAAGGCGCGAAGAGATGTACATGACAGGGTACCGAAAACTGAGCAAGACACCGGGCAGCCAGTTACTACTTGGAGCTGGCTTGCCGAAATACCTCCACGTGGTGCCAGCTGGGTGGGCCTCGGTTCTCCGAGCTCAGCGAAAGGAGGTTCGGCTGGTGGTGGTTTTTCGCCTGGCAAGCGTTCTCCCTATAAAAAGCCACAAAAATCCAATGATGACATCACGACGCGGCGGATGTGACTCGCCGCTCCAAAAGGCACTGCCCCCTTGTCCTATCCAAGGACATTGTATGGTGCACAGGCAAATACTGAAGTCACCAACCTATCAACGGGGTTATCGGGCTCCGAACTGGAAATTCCCAGAAAAGGGCGTATGAACCGCTTCGTCGGTCACCGGCCACCGATAGGTGCGAACCTCTCTCGCTCCACTGCCTTGTGGGTAAAGGCTCGGGGTGGGACCCCCTAAACGAAATCTCCCCTACTTCGGTGTAGGCAACCGGGTAGTATCATGCCTACGTTCAACGATGCCGATGACAACGCTTTGTACCCCCCTTCTCGCTTTGTACATCTCATTGTTTATGTTGAACGGCACTATATCTGTATCAGATTGTGCAAATATGATAATAATAATAAATGTTGAGATTCCTCGGTTATATGCATAATAAACGTCTCAACCATGGTGATTCTCTCGTGTTGTGGAATTCGAGGGAAAAAGTAACTAAAATTAAAAAAGGGTGACCTTCGTTGTGAATCGTAACACAATCGACAGGTGAACAGGAAACGGGGATACGTATATCCTCTAGGTGTGCGTCTACACCGCAACAGAGGTTACGACCGGAGCCGGATACAAAAGGCAATTATCACTTACCCCGCATTCATTGTTATATGGGTGTGTGGATTTTCACCGAATCAACGATTAAGCTGATTTCGTGCATGGATGATCTTTATATGAGTTGATAGTGATGAATCAAAAGCGTGTTCCATCTTTGTTTGTTTGAATAGTGTGGAAGCGAAGGCAGCAAACTTATTCAATAAATTAGCCGACAGATAAGCGATTTAGTAGCGACGTTATCCAACACGCATTTTGAATTGGTCAGCGTGTTAAGCAACTTGCAATCGAAACAGAAATGTTGTTAGCCTCCATCGACTGATGTCGCCAAAGGATGCATGTCACAACCGCATGAAGGATTCATGCTCAGACCGCGTTTCGAATATATGATCGGCAGCAGTTGCGTGCTGACGGCGTGGCCTACATGCATCAGACGAGAGTAGTAACTGCTCTTCTCCAGCTTGCAGATGACATGATACACAGCGCCTCCAAAGCGAGCAGTCAACAGTGAACTCTTCCCAACTCGTAGGGTCAATGGAAAGATAACAATTATGAGCCGTCTTAACAGGTATTTTGAAAAGACCCTCCATACTGACGCAGTCGATTGGCTTCCTTAAATTAATAAAAAAACAGTGTATAATGGAATACGCTGTTCTTCACACGGAGAAGATCATGCCAACGGTTGATCGTTACTTGCTGGAGCCACATTAAAATCAGGAGACTCCTGCTTACACATGGGAAACCTTAACAAAGAATTGAGATTTCTTGGAAATTGTTGCAGTTGCCTATATAACGCCTATTCTTAAATCACGGGATAATTGTGGTGTATCGCATCTGTTGTTGGACACACTCCTCCTACCAGCATTAAATAAGTAATCAATGAAACGGTTGTTCATCGCGACAAAACCGGACAAACCATTTCCAAAATGAAAAATAGAATAGAAATTGTTATTTTAGAAGCTTCATTTTTCATTCCGATATACATCAAACTACGGTTGCCCTCTCGACTGGCCCAAATGACACCTCGTACAGACAAAACTGATTGTCGAGCGAGAAAACAATAACAACAATGAGCGTGAGAGAAAAAAGATTGTTCAAACCCGGATGTACATGGTAGCATAAGCGAACTAGGTTGCTTAGACAAGCGAAAATTCAGAGCTTTGTAATCACTATACTATTACAGGATACAGATAAGGTGAAAACTGTAGGAGGCCGATGAGCTTGCGTTTGTACGTTTCCAGGTTTGTGAAAATCGATTTCGTCGAAACATTTAGAGAGAGATAGCCCTATCAGATTCGTCATATAACCATGCAAAACTCCTCAATAATGACACCATGATACAAACATACAAGTTAACCTGCATGAAAAACTTTTGAGGTGCCACGTTCTGCGAAATCGGAAGAAACTTTCCACGTTGTGTGATGAGGTTGATAGGGTTGCTGTCTATATTCGGTTTTATTAGTACGAAGTGTTAAAGCTGATCAGATTTCACCCACCGAGTGCTGGGTTCCCTTGTTAGGTTTCCGCCCAGTGTCGGTGACTAGTATATAACTGCGAATGCTAGCGACCTATTGTATCGGGTGGGAGAGAAAGACCGGAATTCAGAGCAGGCGTACATCTTTCGGGTGTGTTTCATTTAATGGGTACGTGCTTGAATGATGCAGAAGCTTCAAGCTTCTCGGTGTTACAATGTCCGACAGTCTTAGCTGTACCCATCATGTGATCTCTCTTCATCCCACCTAATGTATTTGAACTTTATTTTTTTGCTGGCATTGTTCCACACCTACTCTACGCATTCGCCATAATTTTTCCCTGCCTCCTGAAAAGAGATTTTCTGCTAATCAGAAGATGTATTACAAAATTGAGCTGTGTTTCGCGCGGATTTAATTCGTGTCACCATTGTCGATGGTCACTTTTGTGAATGCAACAGACGAATCAAAGTCATTTCTTCTGAGCGATACCTTTGTTCACAGCACATCCTTCTCCTCCACACGACGCCAATATTTTATTACTTATTCAAGAACTAACAAATTTAGAAACTCCATTGTTTCTCATCTGGCTCGATACATGGTTAACCAATCCATAGCTGTTTTGAGTTGAAAGCGCGCCTGACAATTTGATACCTGATGTTGCGAGCTCTTCGCCATTCTTTTTTCCCCAATTTTGTGGTGAAATGAATTTAATTGCTGAAAATTCGTGTAAACGAATAAAGTCATTTTCGTCGCTCTTCTGTAAGCCACCATTAAACAAACAACCCGAACATAAAATAAAATCATCTATGCAAATCACGCAACACTGTTTGTAGTTCACTATTATTTTCAAACAGGCCCACAACAAGTGGCATCGCAGAACGTCTATGGAGTCCCAGCGATGTGATCAACTTGAACACTGTTGGACCGAGAATCGAGGAGCAACGGTGCCGCATGATCAGGTTAGATGAAATTTCAATGAACTTGCTGGAAGCATTCATTGTTAAATCTAGGCTGACCCTTTTTGCTGTAGGATTAAAGCTCAAAACTGAATCGTATTCATATCAATGGAATGTTAAAAATGAAAACGGTGGTCCAAATGTTAAAAGTATCTGGTTGGTCGTGGTTTTTATCAAATATGGCCAGTCTCAACCGCAGTTAATAGCATGTCACCATAAATTAAACCCATTGAGGAACACTTGTGTGATGAGTCGCAGCCTAACAGAACTCGCATCTGTATTCGCAGGAAAGAAGACCTATATTATCCAGGGATTGAGAAAATATAGTTTATCTGTGGTCCATAGATAACCATTATTCATTTTAATCACACAGGGAGGTCAGCAAGACAAATTAGATTCGATTTACAGAGTCAGGCATTGTAGGGAACTTCAGTTGCCATTTTTGAAAATGTTTGAAACAGTCACCTCAAAGAGAAACCATTGTGGCGTGAAGCTTCGGCTACGTCAGGCTGAGAATTCAATAAGGTGACACCGCTCAGAGTTATCCGAGGCAAGCAAAACCATGTGCGATCGTTTTGAACCCGTTATCATATTTCTGATAATAGAAGATGTGAATGCATTATTGTGCCCCTCACGTATTGAAAACACGACGAGTGTGACGACTAGTGAAACGAGATGGGACATGAAAATATTCATTTACATGTTTTTCCGTCACACCACACCCCACGACCGGTTTCGTGCTGTTTGCACTCATTAGGTAGGGATAGTAAGATAAGGATCCGCATGCGCTTGAAACAGCAGAGGAATGGTAAACAAGGAGCGCTTGTATGACACTGTTGGTTAAGGCTGGTACGACCAACCTGTTCAATCACACGTGTCCGAACTCATGTTTAATGGGGTTAAACCCATAACCATGATGGGACATCGTATATAGCAACAAAGCATGATATCAGAACGGATCATCGATTGAATGGCTGTTCACGAGTCACATTCCGTTTTGAGATAGCAGATAAGAACGAGTGAGTGAAACTGGCCGGAAACTTTCCAGCACAGTTTTGCGCACTCATGTAAAAGTAGAAAGAAATAGAACCGACATTGTTGGATAAGGCTGGTACGACCAGCCTTATCCAACAGTGGCATACAAACGCTCCTTGTTTACCATTCCTCCACTGTTTCAAGCGCATGCGGATCCTGATCTTACTGTCCTTGCTGATGAGTGCAAACAGCACGAAACCGGTCGTGGGGTGTGACGGAAAAGCATGCAAATAAATATTTTAGAACCGACATTGTTTGTTAATATGCGCTTTATTAACTTGAAATCAACCTCATATCTATTTCACTTCCAAACGCAAGTCGTGGAATACCACAAGCCGTTTTGCAGGGTCCGGGATCGTGTCAAATACCGGGAGCCTTCGTACACAACCAGTGGGGACATCCGTGAACAATGGCCAGCTGTCCAAACCCATGCTTGACAAATAATGCTGCATCTGCTATTTTTTGTTTTTGCTACTTGATATCATTACATTACAATATGCACAAACAGTTAGACTATTTCTTTAATATACCTTAATGCACAGAGTCATACGGGTACCTGAGTCAAGCGTTAAAACGCTCGAAAAAGACCAAATTAAATGGTTGATTTGATAGGGTGTTGGGGATTAAGTAGGGGATATGTGAACCACAATCCACTAAGCTATTTAATGGTTCTAGGCGGGAAACATTACCACTGATGTACAATCATGCAGTACTTCTGTGTTGGGCAACTAAAACCATGTTAACTTGATTTACCCCCGCTACTGAGCTGAATGACGAAACACAGGAATCTAACAGCCATTTCCATTGTCTGGGCAAATGTATGTATGTATGAAATCACAAGCTTGATCCAGGCAAAGTGCCGCACAGTTAGAGACTGCATGTGGGCTAGGATACTGTCAGGTTGCCAAGGCCAATGAATCGAAGCGATGCGTGAATCAAATAACAAGCGTCTCATGCACAAACTATATTTGTAACGATGCATCTAAAATCAGAAAAAAAACAGAGCACAGTGCAATTGTTAGGTACATGCAACAGTAAAAGAATCGGGTTATCCCTGTGAAACAACAACTACCGGTGTAAGGCGAAACTCAAGGCAACTCCATCGATCTCCGCAATGCCATATACGTGTCCTTGTAGACACTCCATAAATCGGACAATTGCTTCAACAAGGCATTTCTCTGTCTTCCCTTTTTCTCCACAGCGTTGGCTTGTTGAAATAAATCGTTTAATTGGGTTTCGAGGGAGCCCATCTGCTTCATCAGCTTGTCAATCTCCGGTTGTTTCAGCAATTCTCGCAAACGTTTCTCTCGTGCTTCTTCGAACGTATCCATGTCGACCAATTTAAACCAATGTCCACATCCACAACGAGCCGGCAGGTTTCGGTAAAGAAGCATGTTGTTCCGATGATTTTGATCGGGATGGCCTAGAGTGAAAATTACAAACGCAGGTAGCAGTGGGGTTAAATCGGTTGTGGTGTTAGGGGAAATATGAGTACAGCACTACATTAGTCAATTGTAAGCGCTTGACCAGAATCACATTGTGATTATGTATCTGAACATCGTAGTTCTCTGTTAGAGCCATATTTAACAGTGGCGTTCTAGTAAAACATTGTTCACCACTTTACCTGTTTCAAGGCTCAGCGGGCCTAATTTTACTGACTCCATTTGATGACGGTAAAAAGCCAGAAGCCAGTGATTGTACGTAAGTGAAAGGGATTGAGCAAATCACCATATTAGAATGTTAGTGCATTTTACGCTAGGGGAAACACCCAAGAGACTTACTAACATTACTTCGAATATCTGTAAAGGTCTTTGAAACCTGATTGTGGCTTATTCAACGTGTAAGATATGGCAGCGTCACATTTTGGCTGGTTCCAGGCTTGTTATTTTATACATACGTTGAGCCTGATTCTATTAATAAAATGCAAAATAACGGACTAAACGTGTAGGCAAGTTATCGAAGACATCATTTTAGAAAGTCAGAGTTCTGGCAAGATAAAGATTAAGAATCCTAGTCAAGAAGACACAAGTGAAACATTCAAAGAACTCATTGTACAGCGTAAACTATCGGAGTGTGAGCTAAAAGAGCACTGAATATGCTCGAGAATATCGCTGTGCAAAACCATATCAAACAAGATATCTCAATCTATTGAGTCAAATTACACTTACATCACGAGAGCATGATCAGAATCGGTGCCCATCATTTTTAATGCGTGAGATGGGTGAAGAGAGAGCGGGTCGCTATCTGTGACATGTACATCGATGAAAAACATGCGCTCAAGCAGGGACTTTAAAACTCATATCCCATGCAAACAGTATTCATAAATCTTCGTGAGAACCAAAATCATTCATTCAATCATGCTTGACTATTATGATAAAGGAAGTGATTACTAATTATGCCGGGCATGAGCGGGCGACAATTGAGTCGCCCACATTATATCCGAACGTGCTTTTATTGCAAATAATGCGAAGGAGTTATCTGATTATAAGTGTGATGCAATAAAGGAAGTGTATTAAAAATAACACTGGGTGTTTCAGTTAGATATACATGCGTTGGTAATAAAAAAGTTGCCCATAAGCATAGATACTGGCCTCGATTCCAGAGCGATTTACTTGGTTAGCGCCGTCAACTAGTAACATTTTGCTGCATATAGTTTAAGAAGAGAAGAAGAATGACTTTATTCTTAATGTCTTTAATGTAGCTATTTTGGGCCGCAAATTCCTCATTCAAGAATGACAAGGCACTAAAGTTTCAGAATACACAGCAAAGCCAAAAGTATACTCGAATGCCATTGTCAAATAGGGTTCTTTCAAAGGGATGAATATGTGAACGCCACAATACAAAGCTAAACCGTTTAGTTACTCTTAAAATATGTTTTCAGAAGCTTGTTGCAGAAATTTTCTGCCAGATAAATCTTGTATATTTACGAGTGACGATGAACGCTTGTTACAAAAGTTAAAAAAGCCGCAAAAATACTGCCGCACTCTAAACAAAACCTAACCAATCTTTAGAATTTCTATTCAAATAACGTAAATATGCGAGCTACTTATCTAGCTTTCGCGAGACACCTGGCACGAGCGCTCGCTAATAAAATAAGCCTCTTAATTCATGTGCCAATAGCATCAAATGCAATGACCAAGCACCTTGATTTTTACAATCGCTGAGACAAGACTTTAACGTAAATGCCTTGGTTTGTGCTTGTACGTGGCCCATCGAGGGAACAAGCATCAAGCATTACAAGAAAGATAATGGACAGAAATCAGAGGAACATGGTATGTATGAAAGCACAAGCCTGGTCCAGGCAAAGTGCCGCACAGTCAGAGACTGCACGTGGGCTAAGATATTGTCACTAAGGAACATGGTGCCAACCCACCACCTTTCAGATGAGGCCGTTTAGCCGGAGGCACTTCTGGAGAACACTAATTCTTCTAAAGTCAAGGTTTGGGTTACCTGGGAGTATCCCAACAAAGATATTATCACGACAATTACAAGCGAATCCAAAGGTATATTGCATCGGTGATGTGGTTCGTTTTGACGCTCAGTGTACAATGATAAAGGCTTTTGCAGCTAGGTGTACAGCACAGACGATTCAACAACAGTACGGATAAAGTGACAGTATAATTTGGTTTTCGCCGAACGATGAATACCCTCGTGAACGCAAATGAGCCAGCTCGCCATTAGCGCTAGATGGACAACTGCACCGAGGACTTTTCTTCTGGAATAATTGCCTACATTCTGATCACCCGCTCACTCAAAGTAAATTTGAATCAAAATTCTCTCGTCCAAAAACCGTCAAATGTAAGCGCACTTACTTAGCAAAATTTTTCAAACAAATAATTCAGCAAGATTATCGCGGCGGTTTGTTGAATAAACTTATTACCGTGGTATACTGATGTGCAATTTTGTAGTATTACTGTACCACAAAGGTAACCGTTAAATCAATCTGCCAAC
The DNA here is from genome assembly GCA_013407085.1 of Atriophallophorus winterbourni. Lineage (NCBI taxonomy): Eukaryota > Metazoa > Platyhelminthes > Trematoda > Plagiorchiida > Microphallidae > Atriophallophorus > Atriophallophorus winterbourni. The sequence continues at coordinate 23,712 of JACCGJ010018804.1, read as the reverse complement.
GGCACAGAGAAGCATACGGAAACACACTGGAGTCTAACTGCCATTTTCCATTTCTAATCCCAGACCAGACCTGAGCAAACTGATAGTATCTTAGCCGACGTGCAGTGTCGGACTGTGAGTCATTTTTTTGAACCTAGGCTTTTGAATTTATACATAATCATACAATTAACAATCATACGAAAATGGAAGTTATTACTTATTGATGAACATGAAGCCGCGGAGACAAGTTTGATTCCCGCTTCTATCAGTCTAGGCTTGGGAAACGTGAAAGGACCATAACCCACGTGAAATCTCTGGCTGTGTGGCACTTTGCCGGGATCAGGCTTGTGCTTTGATACATACATACATACGTACCGTTTCTATCACACGATCTCAATAAATTTACAAGCCTACCATTCGATTATTAAAGACAAATGATTCCTCAAGCTTCGCAACATAATGAAGGATGGAGACGTGTAAGAAATAAACCTAAACTGTGCATTGCATCGTACATGAAAAATATGGTGGGTTAAGAAGTCGAAGAAATGCATGCAGCCAGAAATGCCGGTAATATCCTAAAGCTGTTTGAGCCGATTCGGCTCACGGGCTCTAAAACAATTTGAGCCGGCGAGTCAATGGCAGAGAACACTGGTACTTTATTCACCGAAATGGTGATTAGTCAAACGACGGAGTTGCATAGATTAACAACGAAAAGGCCTGAGGAAAGACTTAGTGCATACGAAAATTGTCCTCGACCCTGAACCTGCTTCTACTTGGAATCTGTGACAAGGCGATCAAATGAAGAGCAGGCCGTGAACTTTGAAGGTGGATGTAGACGGGACTGCGTGCCGTCTATGGCGTTCGAACGTGATTACAAGTTTGACAAAGATTTCGCTTCCTATCGACACGGGTAAACTGGCGTGATTCGATACTTCAATGAAGCCGGCTAATCCAACTTCGGGGCCAGCCGCACAACATCATCATCAGAGACAGCATTATAAATAAGTAAAAGCCGCACAAAAGTAAACTGGTACGGTATGGTATGAAAGCACAAGCCTGATCCAGGCAAAGTGCCGCACAGTCACAGACTGCACGTGGACTAAGATACTGTCAGGTTGCCCAGGCCTAGACAGATATGGGAGAGGAAATAAAAATGGTAGTGAGACACAAAGTACTGCACGATTGCACCTCCGTTCCAAAAGTAAATTAAGTATAAGTTAGTGATGGTATGGTATGAAAGCACAAGCCTGATCCAGACAAAGTGCAGCACAGTCAGAGACTGCACGTGGGCTGAAATACTGTCAGATTGCCCAGGCCTAGACAGATATGGGAGAGGAAATAGAAATGGTAGTGAGACTCCAGCGTGCTTTAGCATGCAGCTCACCACCGATGGTCAATCAATTTAGCACAAAGTTAGCCACACAGCACTGAAATGCTGCACAATTGCACATCCGTGCTAGGCATGGTGCTGTTACCATACAGGACAAAATCACATTAGGGAAATTATAGGTTATTGCGAAACTATTGCACAAATTTAAACCGCTAAGACAAATGTGAATATGAAATTCACATCACCAACAAGTTTTTGGACAAACCCAAAGTTTGTTCGATTTTGTGAATCAGACGCAAAGTTAAATTCCTTATTCAATCCATAGTCAGCACATCACATCAACCGCGTAGGAAGCTGCAAACTTGTCCAAATACTACGCTACTGTTTTTAACCCTATTTATCCTACAAACTACTCACATCCTAACCTTCCGCACATGACATGAGAAATGCCAGAAATCATTTTTATCAACGACGTGGTTCACAAGAAGGTATTTTGTTCGAAACAATACTCCACACTAAGATCCTGAAAATTGCCGCATTGCACAAATTTCACTACACATACAGCATTACCTCATTTGCACTACACAATACGAACGAGTCAACCACAACACCGGTCTACTATGCAGCGATTTTTTAAGGTATGACCGCTTTATCTCGAAAATTCTGAATAACTACGTTCACCTACACTAAAAATACACGACGCGGACTTTGCTTCGCATAGGTATAACTCTATTCGAAACAGCCCATTGGTATAAGACAAAGCCTGGCCATGGTATGCACAAAAGACCTGTTGCAGAGTTTAGATATATTTTAAAGTTACCTTCACTGTGGTGGCATGTTACTTACTCACCGGATCTTGACCAACCTATCCCACACATGCATCTTTCTATTTATTAACCCTCAGAGCATTCACCTCCGAGGATGAGCTCCCATATTTGCGCCAACCGAATAGACTTAAAAGTCGCCATCAAATTTTCTCCATAAGTTTACGATCAGTGGGATGTACTTTGGCAAGCACTTTTTGAAGCTGCTCGTTTCGCATATTTTAAGGATTTCTTTGATTCACATTTTAAAGAAATCTCCCTTGCCCAAGTAACAGATACACTCGCTCCTAATTTGCACAGCTTTTACTGCATTCGTCCACTCGCACACGGCTACGGCAAATTCTCTTTAAATGCTATTCGCATTTCTAGTTAGAAGCCTACTACTTATTTCCCAGTTTACTGCTTTTTTTGATGTCACAATCAAAAGTTGCAATCATGCAATTTCAATTGAACCTACTTCGGAGGATGTGGTGGGTAGCTGTCTGTGTTTATGTTCTACCACCCAAATGCAACAAAACTCCACCTATGATGCAGGCTAAACGCAAATATGGTAAGCTATGAGACTTCGGAGTTCAAAATTTTGTCTCTGGAAGCGATTATTTACACTATTGCGTTTGCAACAGATTTGAAAAATTATATGAAAAACACGAAGAGGAACAAGAATTTGAAATGCAACATATTGGGAATAAACGTACAAACACACTGGGCAATACGACGTTCTTCTTCACCGCTCACAAGTATTGGGTTTTCCTTGGAATTTGGTACAATAGACCTTGTTTTTATAACTTTGAAATCCAACTGGAAATAAGAAAATATCAATAATTACATCAATATCTTCTATTTCTCTTAGCAATTCTTTCTGAGTTTCAGAGAGTGTTGTCGGCATTGGACTTGATAAAGTATGCTCATCTGCAAACAATTACTTAGAAGAGATCATACGTTTATCCCTGAGATGGGGATTATTTTTGACAAAATCCCGGATGCGTTTTTTTAAATGAATAGAATCTACCTCCGCTGAAGCATATCGTTTGCTGATATGGCCCAAAACGGATGAAAAATGCCGTATTTTTCCGAAGAGAGACATCACAATATAATACCGCGTAACAACGACCTTGGGGTTTCCTTCAGTTCAGTTCAGTTTGCGCAGGACAGTATGTGGCTAACGAGCCAATCGAGCGTTCAGAATTTCTTCCGGTGGAAAGCTGCAGAAAAGCACCCACCACTGCCAAAAGGCTTTTTCTTTTTGTCTATTTGAAATCTCCGACGATCACGACGCTAAGAGATTATCTTCAGTTCAGTTCAGTTCAGTTTGCACAGGACAGTATGTGGCTAACAAGCCAATCGAGCGTCCAGAATTTCTTTCGGTGGAAAGCTGCAGAGAAGCACCCACCACTGCCAAAACGTATATTCTTTTTGTCTGTTTGAAATCTTCGCCGATCGCGAAGCCAAGAGATTATCCGGGTTGAACTTAGGAAGCACCGCGTTATAGCCGATGCTGGAAAAAGAAAAAGCAGTTTCTCTTCACCAGCACGGTGAGAGGTTAGCTGAAGTAGCATTGTGTATAATAAAAATTAAAAAACACACAGAACTCTAGCCCTCAGTATATTTACGGGATAACGCTAAAAAATGAAAAACCTAAGCTTGTAAAGCAATTAAGGCGAGTATTCAGGAAACAACTTACCCCAGTTGCGGTCCAACCCCTGCTTAAAACTAGACACGGTACTGCAGGATATAAGTTCTTCTGGAAGCCGGTTCCAGAAATTTACCACCCTGAGGCTGAAAAAGTGTTTCCTGGAGTCTAGCCGACATCGCTCCTTAGCAAGTTTGAGTGAATGGCCCCGGGTACCCAGCTCAGGACTTAAGGCAAAGAAGTCGGTCATGCTAACGCCACTTAACCCCTTCAAGATCTTAAAGGTTTCAATTAAGTCACCTCTCAAACGACGGCGCGTAAGTGAAAAAAGATCTAGGGACTTTAGGCGTGCAGCGTAAGGTTTCCCTCGCTGACCCTCAATCATGCGAGTTGCGAGACGCTGTACGCTTTCGAGTCGAACGATGTCCTTCTTGTAGTAAGGGCACCACGCCTGGACACAATATTCTAAATGCGACCTAACTAATGCCTTGTAAAGGGGCAGGAATACCTCGGGTCTTCTGCTGGATAACACGGATCTCAGCCGAAAGAGAACTTTGCGAGCACGTTGAGCTGCAGCGGCGCATTGGTCCTCCCATTTGAAGTCCGTCCTAACCAGTACTCCTAAATCCTTAACACGCTGTGTGGCGCTTACAGTGAGAGAATTGCCCGACACCTGAACTGAAATCTTATCAACCAGTGCTGACAAGAGTTGGCTCTTATTAAGGTTAAGTGGGAGGTCCCACTGATGTGACCAGTTTATGACCCGTTCAAGGTCGTGCATCAAGGTATCTTCGTCCGTTGATCCGATGAATTTAACATCATCCGCAAAAATGAAGCATGGGCACTTCAATGCAGAGGACAAGTCATCGATGAAAATCAGGAATAGAAGAGGACCAAGTACCGAACCTTGGGGTACACCACTGATTACGTCGGTTTCATTCGACAGCGTAGATCCTACCCTAACTCGGAATGTCCTACCTGTTAGGAAGGCCTTTATCCAAGCAAGTAGACTACCCCGAATGCCTTTGCTGCTAGCTTAATCTCTAGAAGGCGGTGGTTTACGGAATCAAAAGCCTTGCTGAAGTCTAGGTAGAGGGCTTTGACAGGCTTCCCTTCATCCAACCTTTTAGTGGCAGTATTGAGAAAACTAAGAAGGTTTGTCAGGCAGGATCTACCCTTAAGAAATCCATGCTGAGTTACACTCAGTAGAGAATGCCGACAAAGATGCTGACAGATTTTGTCACGCAGCAGTTTTTCCATTACTTTCGAGGCGATGCTAGTCAGGCTGACAGGTCTATAGTTACCAACAGTTGAGCTGCAACCACCCTTGTGTACTGGCACGATTATAGCTTCTTTCCATTCACTAGGAACCACTCCCATGTTCAAGCATGAATTGAAGAGCTTGCATAAGGGTTCTGTAAGCACTGGGGCAAGATTCTTTAGCATAATCGAGTGGATACCGTCTGGTCCCTCAGCTTTGTTGACGCGAACATGGATAAGTGCTTCATACACTTCGGATTCCATGAAGGACAACTCATCTAGTGCAGGAGCGCCAGGTAGAAGATTAAACGAGCTGGATTGTATTTAGTAAGCACCGCGTTATTACCGATGCTGGAAAAACAAAAAGCAGTTTCTCTTCATCAGCACGGTGAGAGGTCCGCTAAAGTAGCATCGTATATAATACATAAAAAACACAGAGAACTCTAGCCCTTACTTGATTTACGGGATAACGCTAAAAGGTGAACTACCTAAGCTTGCATAGCAATTAGGAAGTGTATTTAGAAAAAATCTCACCCCAGTTGCGCTCCAAACCCTGCTTAAAATTCGGAACGGAACTGCAGTATATAAGTTTTTCTAGAAGAATGTTTCAGAAGTTTACCACTTTCCGTCTGGTAAAGGTTTTCCGGGACTCTAGTGTGGGATGGGATAAAAAAGGTTCCTGATGACATTGCGTTGTTATTTGATAGATGGATATCATCCTCACGTTCTGTCAAGGAGCTGAGAGTACCTTGTTATATTATTGGGTATAACCAGCTTGATACGCAAATACACTTACACTTATGGGCACACCTTAGATGAAGAATCAGTTTCACTAGCTAGTCTTTTATTCTCAAGGGCTGAAGTTAATCCTTTACAAACGTTATCTATTCTTAGACTTGATTTACAAGCTGCTGTGCCTGCGTTACACGTATATTTGCTATTGAAACGAACGTTTGGGTATCTACTAATTCGATCGACAAGAAGAGCGCTGACTGTCATGTGTATTGAACAAACTCCCTCAGAAGAGACATTGTTCAGAGCATTGATCGAGGTAGAGCGTATATTAAAAAACAGGATTTCAGTCCCTATCTCGTTAAGTGATATTGATGCAGCGGCTTTACGCCCAAACGACTTATTGCTACAGTACAGCAACCTCAAGGTCACTGTGGACACCGGACTGGCAGAAACAATGAGAATAACATGGAAACATGTTTTGTATTTAACAGATATATTCCGGTAAAGATGGAAGCCAGAATATTTATCGATGTTACAAGAACGACAACAGTGGATCAACATACGTCGCAGTTTTTCCCGGTGATGTAGTATTGGTTTTGTTTCTGCTTTGCATTATTGAGACACCGGAAGTGAATGATGACTGTTTAGTACGAACGGTCACCATGTGAACAAACGATGGCTTGATCCAGCGGGATATTCGGAATGTATGATTTTTTAGAATGGTCTCAAGAAGAGGTGGGTAACTTGGGTAAAGACCAGGACAACTCTTCTTTATAAGGCAAGAAGCAGAAACGGAGGATATGGTGGGTCTGCAGCTGGCAACCGCATTCTCTATATAAAAAACTACTAATATCCAAGTAAGGTTATGCAATGTTGAGGACGTGACTCGCCACTAAATAAAGTCATTTGCCGATCTGAATTCGTTAGAGTATATGTCGAAAAACGTAGCATAGGTAAGCTTGAAGAATAATTTGGTAGGAGGATTATGATTTAAATAAGTGTGAAATTGTTCCTTTCCGTTCAACATTCCCTTTATTTTGGACCCATTTACAAAACCTAAATTTTGTCAAATAGATTTTGCTGGTGTTTGTTTCTATAGTATTTTGACATTAAACTGTTATTTTTGTAATTAATTTCCTTATTGTCAATCTTTTCGTTCCAAGCCGTCGATCCAATTTTTGTTTTATTTCATTGTTTCGGCCATTGTCGGTCATTGTTGTTAAATTTTTGGTTGCCATTTTCATTTCTCGTATTTTGCAGGATTTCGCACGACAATTTACGTTCCATTTTTGTTCGTTACGGGAAATTTGAACGACAATTCGTCGTCATTGGATTTGCTTCCAATTGAAGTAATTGATTTTGGAGGATTTGACTCTATTATTTGCTGTTACGTTGTTATACCATTGAGGTTTGTATATTTATTGTTATTGTGCAGCGATAAAATCAGCTGATCTTTCTGTTACATTATCGTTACTCATACATCGCACTTTCAGATATGAGTTAAAATAATTCTTGCCTCAATGGCAACTGCAGTCATGCAATATTCAGGGATATTAACTGCTCAGCTTGCAAGCGTTAAACACACATTGCCTCCTCTGGTATACATAAATCTCACTACGGGAGTTATGCAAAATCCGCGGTTACATTGGTGTTGTAGCGACTGACATGAAGCTGTCACTGACGCCGATTTTATCATTGAAAGAATCTTGCAAAGCTCGTCGAACAACGTATGCGCTCAAAGTTACGCTGTTTAACGTTCAAATATGAGCCTAATCTTCATAATAAACCTATCCCCAGCTAACATGGAGGTAATTCCATCGTTCTTCAACGGTAAGAATACATATTATCATTCCAAATATTATGTGCTACTGCTTCCGTTAACTCTTGTAAGACATCTGATAATGAGCAAGTCTACAACCACATTAACTGGAATTTAATTTCTGAATTCACTAAAACAGGAAACTGGATCGATTCTTTCTCTCTAATGATTTGACAACAGTCTCCTTAACATTTCAGTAGGAATTGAAGTAATAGTTATAAAGGCATGATTTACACTCATTAGACCTACAAAATTAACGAAAGCCCAGAAAATATGAAAGGAAATAATGGATCTACATTTTGTTACATACTAAAAGCATGAAATTTTTTCTTTTATTCGTCCTTATGAACTTTCAAGAAGTTACAGATTTTTTTAGATAACAAACTCATGCTGATGAAAACAAATCCCTTAAAAGACAGGATAAGATCATAACGCTAAGTGAGCTTTTGGAGTTAACATCATCCAACTCACCCAGCAACATAGATTTAATTATCGAATATTGTAATTCATCCGTGTTTGAAACTATCGCCTTATTTTATCGGTGAAGCATTCATTCTATACTTTGACTGCACGTACAACGGGTCAAAATGCGTTTCTACAACCAGTCAAATTCCTTCGCTTGAAACACGGAATACTTTGAGTATTAACTTGAGTGGCATAACTATATTATGTCAGCAAGCAACCGTCGGTACTAAAACCCAAATAGCCAGCATACCTCCAGCCATATGCCAAATAGGAAGCAGAGACTTTCGACTGCTCTTGCTGAACTCATTCAACGCATTTAATGAATCTGGCACATTTTCGGCAGAATGGAAACAGCCGATTGTTATACCCAGATAAGTGTTTATTTAAAAAAATAAAAGAAATTGCCAAAACGTTTTTTGGGTAATCTATTTTATCGTTCATAACCGATTCACTAGTTCACTTTGATGACCTCTTACCATGATGGTGAAGAGAATATCTTTAATTGTGTTCCACTGTCTCCGACTCCCAAACTAACTCTGGAACTGGCCTGTGCTTCTTCCGCATTAGACTGATTCTTCCATATGAACCGAAAGCCCTACTAGCGAATAGTTTTGGTTTCCATTTCTTGAGAGTTTTTCGACTTTCCTGGATCGTACAACTAGCACAAACCTCATACAATTTAAACCACAATCTCTCCCCATACCCTACATTTTCTAATTTTTTTTCAATATAACCGAATTTTTTATGAATTTTCCTTTAATCACACCCACCAACATTCCGAAGAAGTCAATTTATATATTTATAAAAGAATTTTTTACTTTGTAAATTTATTTTTACTGTGACAATTATTTTTTTACGCGAACCATTTCGTTCTTAATTTTTCTTTTCTTTTCTTTCTTCCAATCTTTGCTCCAGAATAAATCGCATCCTTTTTATTTGCATATTTCGATGCAATCTAGATGAAACTTTATTACTGTGTGACATTGAGTGAAAAAAATTAACTTTCTTACCATTGTAATTTACCATCTTTTATTAAACGGAATAATGTTCAAAAATTCCGCTTGATAAAGTCATTTTTACAATTGATTTACTTTGTACACATTGATAACCTGATCATGTTTTGCATGACTTGGTTTACCAAAAATATAGTATCGTTATTGTTATTATCATAAATCTGGCACGAAACTCTTAGCCACGAACTACAGATTGATAAACCATACAGCTTTCTTATCAAGATTATTTGAAAAACATGAAAAGAAAGCTATACTAGAATACCTTACAGCTAGTATCTTTTCTTAGGCTCGGCACAGATTCCTTAACAAAAGATCCTACATTACTTGTTAGTCAAAATACTTAAACTTCATCACAAGCTCAATTAAAAATGGTTTATCAGTCTTAGTTGTTTTCCTTGGTATAACTAAAGCTTGTAGTGTAAGAGGCATGTTAAGAGTCATCTAGCTTGAAATTTTTCTTTTTCCTAGGTCCTTAGTAGATTTTACCGTACGGAACTCCGTGTGGGCTGAGGGCGTAGAGACAATCATTTTGCCTTCCAGTGTAGAGAGCAACTGACTCTTCCCTAGTTTAAGGGGAAGGTACTACTTAACCGCCATGTCGTCACAGCTTCTACGTCACTTATCAGATCGAAGTTATACTACCTTCCGACAATTTTTACGTCGTCAGCAAACATATAACAGGATGAGCGCAGTTGGTTAGCAAGATCATCAATGAAGATGAGGAACAGCAACGGCCCCAAGACTGAGCCCTGGGGAAACCCCTTAGTTATATGCGCACATGCGGAGTATGTATCATCTACCCTAAAAGTAAAGGAACGGTCACTACGGAATGCTCGAATCCAGCCCAGTAGGTTTCCTAATACGCCCGTGGCTGAGAGTTTGAGAAGCAAGAGCCTGTGGTTGACTAAATCAAAAGACTTACTAAAGTCGAGATAGAAGACTTCTACAGCTATATCATCATCCATCCTTAGTGACCTCGTTTAGAAAGCTCAACAAGTTAGTCAGACGTGACCTACCTTTTATGAAGATGTGTTGTGCGGCATTCAGAATAGAGTGTTTGGATAGGTATCCACAAATTTTATCGCGGGTCAACCTTTCCATAACCTTACATAGTACACTACTGAAGCTACCCGGGCGGTAATTTTTGACCGTGGAAGAAGCTCCTCCGAACGAAGATTACCCTGACTGAGGGATGATGTGAAAAGTTCTGTTATCCGCACAGCTAATATAGGAGCTAGCAGTCAGATCATTCGTGAATGGATGCTATGGGGCCCTGCCGACTTGTTGTATGCTAGGCTGGCCAATATAGTCTCGACATTGTGTACCTCGAATGTAAGGTCAGTGCAGAGGGGGCGTTCAGTGAATGCACACTGGAGTGATGGCGCAGAGGCGTTCAAATTATAATCTCGACGTTGGAATGCAAAAAAAACACCTGAGCCTTTTCAGTGCTTGCAATGACGGCAGAGCCATCGTCTCTTCTTAAGGTAACCACACCATTTCGTGTTGACCATTTAGATTGAACGTAGCAGTAGTGTCGTTCCGGATGCGTATTAGCCTCTAATCTTTGTTGTACGTATCTTGTAAACAGCAATATTTCGCGCTTTTTTGTAACGGCTCAAGTACCACACGAGGGAGTAAGCTTATAACGCCTTCATTTTGCGTCGCGGTGACATACACTCCGGGAGACTGAAGCTGACCACCATTGAGGTTTACCATTTTTGCGAACGGGTACGAGAGGAGCGAATCGATCCTGAAGTTGAAGGATGATTTTCTTGATCTGCCTATACATCCCATCCACATGTTCAATGTTTTGCCATGGGAGTAGCGCTGCTGCCTGTAATAGGTCAGTAGGTAGATTCTATGGAAGCATCGAGACACCTTAGATGGGGGGTTACCAAATGACAAGAGTAACTCGCAGGCTAACACTACACGGTCGCTCTTTCCTAATGCTGGCAGGGAGACCAAATTTTCTATAACTCTTTTAGCAGTTGAAATAAATAGGTCAAGAGTAGACGGAGACTGACCGTCGCAGAATCTAGTTGTCTCGTTTCCGTGTTGGTAAAGTGCATGAGAGTGTAGCCAGTCCAGAAAATCGTTCGCGTTTCCAGGGGCATGCGAGGTTTAGTACTTCCAGTTTATTTCATGTCGATTTAAATCGCCGGAGATTACAACACGTGGTGCTACGGCTAAAAGAGACGAGAGCTCAATTTTCAAAAGAGCATCTTCTTTCAAACCACTACTCGGACTACGGTAGACGCAGATTACAACTATACGCGTGCATCCATGCATGAGCGAGGTAGATATTATCTGCACGTTCGTTGTAGAAAGAGGAATACTTTTCTCAAAGAGAATAGCGTTATAAATAAGGAGCAATGCCCCTCCTGCTAGCTTACAAAGAGGTCGATCGCTTCTCACGGCGCTAAACCTATCCGCTATTGAAACTGGTATGTGGTTATCATGAGACAACCATGATTCCGTAACACCCACGATTTTGAAGTGGGTGTTGTCAACTCTACAGAGGAGTTATGCATATTTATTTTTAATGCTACAATCATTTGTATAGAACAGAAGTGCACTATCACATGGGGCCAGACTCCCGGTGTTAGGGCTACGTAAGAGCTCTTTGTCCGCGGGCGAAATACCCGAGGAGGCTTTGCATTTTTTGAAGGCTGTTTCATGAAGAGATACAGCAATCGTTTTGAAACGGATAACAACTACTGGCTTCCAGTTTCATATTTGTGGTCTGTGTCACTACAACTTAACGACGATTCGTCCTCTAAAGGACGTAGCACGACAGCGGCGTTCTTTAAGGTTGGAGTATGATTCTCCTGTGTTAGTGTCATCTTCACACTGATGTCATTTGTTAAGTTTCGCATCGGGAGAGAATATGGTGAGCTACGATTGACAGCTAACTTAGCCTGTTTAGCTCCAAATGGCTGGAACTTTTCATGTGTGGCGGCGTGTCAGGTTGCACGATGCATTTGCCTTCAACGCAGTTCGGTTTCTCTGCTCTGATGCGTCGTTTGGGCCACCCCTCCATTTGCCGAACGGGGAAATCGCTTCAGCAGAGTAGTCTGTCGCATGCTTGAAGAACGGAGTAGGTCGATCACCTTTCTGCGATCACTTTCCTAACGAGACTTTGCTTTTCGGATTGAAGGCTCAACCTGCGTCAAAATTAGGACATTTTTGTAAGTTGTTGACTTAACTGGGTTTCTGGCTTGCAGCTCAGCAACAACTTTTTCCAAATTGTAAAATTCCCGGGCAAGTGCTCGAACATCATTTGTCGGGCTGGTGTGGAAAACTCAATTAACTTTAATTTGCTTCTAGGGAACCTTTGGAGGACAGAAAGATGGCGATGGTTTAGCCCTCTGTGGTCTCAAGGGGGTGGTATGCTGGCTGGAGGTAGACGGGACCACTGACCTAGCTACTTCAGCAAACGTTTTGGGCTCCGGAGACGGACGTGAAGAAGAATGCTGACGTTTCTCGAGATGCTTACGCTTCTCAACCACAGTTCCTACGGACTTCATGCAGTCAGCACATAGCCATGTAAGGCATCAATGGGCCGCATAAACCTGAAATTGAGCTGACGACAGTCCAGAGCATTTAGAATGTGCCCAACGCGGGTACACGTCGCAATATATACCTTTGGAAACATTTTTGTTGCAGCTATAGGAGAGGTAAAGACAAGAATTTTGAAGCATTTTGCAAATGCAATCGATGAACTCAAAATATTGATGAATTTCGAAAATTTGAGCAGCGTGGAAACAAAATTCAAACCGGGTGGAAATGACGATATACAAATAGCTCGAAATTGTAATCTATAATCGTTTCCAACCCGGTAAGAGTTACGCGCAAGAATTGTCCAAACGTTGCAAAATCAATTTATTCGTAATGAACAATTTTCTATAAACTGAACCAATATACACAAATGCAAAATATTACCTTAACACTGAAAATCCGGGAATAGTTTCAATAACAATTACGAGCGTCCATAAGCAGAAAATATTGCGCAGGTGAAATCAAGTAAACTGCGAGCCACCAAATGGCGGGAAAGATGAAAACAAAAAATAAGAAGGGTGTACAAGATGAAGACAATTTTTGGTAAAATATTTAAAAAGATCAAAAATGAATGTATACAATTTATTGGGAGCACAAAATAGGGAGTCTAGACAGGCCAAATAATTAACTTAACTTAAATGTGAATATAACATTCACACTGCCACTTGGAAGCCACGCGGCTTGAAACATACAATATACGCATCAGGCTATACCCTGGAGAAAATCGCGTAAACGTCACACCCTACACTGTACACGTGGCAATTCACAACAAATACATTTTCCTATTTACAAAATTGAAGTTAACTACTCATAAGTAATTAAAATTCAATAATATTAGCGACCACGACGGCACTCACAGACGACCCGGTAATCAGAATGTTACTCATTGACGCTTGGGCATAAGCACACAAGTCTTGTACCTCATGTTTAATTACCATGCGTATGCTTTGGAAAAAAAGGTCAAATCCATCTATAAACAATTTTACACGTCAACAACACATCTTTAAGGCCGGAGCCATCTACAATTTCAAATGTTTCGAATGGAAACAAGAAGTCAAAGCCATCTATAAACAATTTTACATATCAACAACACATCTTTAAGGTCCGGAGCCGTCTATAATTTCAAATGTTTCGAACATTTGATGCATGAGCTAAGCATGGGAGGCACCTTCGCCGAGTTCTACCTTTTTGCAGCTGTACACGTGTTATGCTGACAGCACTGAGCAGCGCTCCATTTATCCCGTTGAAGTTATAGCAATATTGATTTGCATATTTGGTGTTGATCGGTATCAAGGGGTGCAACACGCATGGGGCGCATGCTTCTTGGTCCGTTATCGCCGGATGGTAGCATGCATAAGCATGTGATCCGTGGCCGAATACAATGAATGCACAACGCATTAGGGCGCGTGCAATCATGGCTTGTGATAAAAAAATTATGGGATAAGGAGCTTCTGTCATTGTAGGTGACGCTCGACAAAGTGACAGCCTTACCGCACTGTACATGAGCATTCTTTTTATATAATCATAATGTATTTATAGCGCATGCGCACTATCACTATTTCCACAGTTGCGTCTTCAAGTGCCGGAGCCGTCTATATTCACTATTTACTACAAATTGTTTACAGAGGTACATTGTATATTATGCGCTATCGTCAATGAGAAACATTCTGACAACTCTCTACCTGTCCTCTTCCCCTTCGAGGAGACAGAGGGATCTAACGTCCCTAATTCTTAAGCCGTCAGCAGTTTTAATTGTCGCCTGTCTAACGGGGCCGTCAGGTCCAGAAAGGGTAACAATTACCATTCCCATGAGCCATTTACTTCGGAGACAATTCATCTTAGTTTAAAGGACTAGATCTCCCGTCATGAGGTTTCGCTGTGGCTCAAGCCACTTACGAGTTATTTGCAGCGTTGGAAGATACTTACGCTTCCAACGTTTCCAAATACGGAAGGGAACGAACTTATCAACACCGGTGTGACTCAAGGCGCGTATGTATGAAAGCACAAACCTTATCTAGGCAAAGTGACACACAGTCAGTGACTGCACGCGGGCTAGGATACTGTCAGGTTGCCCAGGCCAAGACAGATATGAGGCGTGTAAACCCCTGTCGGTTCTAAATGTCGAGACAGGCGCCTTTGCTTGATGGCAAGAAAGAGCAAGCAGGCGTCTGTACTCTACATACGAACGCGACACTCGTCTTACTACCGCCATTCCCTTTATGATCCAGTACTCTCGACGAATAATAGACAGCACTTGTGGAGCTGCAGAATGTCCATATATTAAGTGGTGATGCTGTATTATCGAGTCGGTGACTGCGTCCTTATTTGTTAAAATGGTTAACCATTTCTCCATCATTTTAGATACTCTGCCCCCTAGGCAGATAACTTCCTCTACTACAACTGGCTTGAGAGCTAATAACTTCTCTTGGATTTTATTCTGCTCGGCTACCTCTGAGAAGAGTTTCAGATTCAACATACGTATGATGTCTGCAATGGCACGCTTAATCTCATCGGGCTTAATACTACCGATGTATATTCTGCAGCCCACCTTAACAAGTAAGTATATTTTTAACCTGCTAAGCCAAGAAATTTTTCTCAACAAATTTATCCACCCGCGGCTGCGTGCTACTATGTTATGGGGTCAGCATTGTCTCGATGCTCGACTGTTCTCGCAATATAACGTTGACGCAAGGCGGTGGCATGTCTTGTTGACCCGTTGATCCTCTCAAAACACAACCCAAAGGTGTCTCAGTAGCAAATGGTTCTCGATCATTACCAACTCTATGTTCCGAGCCGCAATGCGCATACGGGACGTCACTTTCTATGAGAACGCTCACACGAGTCGACGTGAGGGAATGCAGTGAAACATCCTTAGGATGAGGCCACCTTGTTATATCGACTCTAGGAATGTCAGCACGACTAGTGGAAGATATCCTGGTTTCAAAAGCCAGGGCGCCATATTCTGTACTAGCTACATTAACTTGTCTATCAATCAGAGCCATGAAGTCTTCAAAGGATGGCTTTTTGTTCAGGGCCATGAGAGACACTGCCAATCCAGCCCATTTTATCTGAAGTGGCTCGGGTAATCGCTTAACAATTTTAAACAGATTAGTTGAGCAATTGAAATCCGCGACATGGTTAAGCTGTGAAAGACTGATGCTACAACTTCGCATCTGCTGCAGCAATAATTCTAATGCGATTAGATCGCCCGACTGTATACCTTGTCCTGTACAGAAATCCTTTGCTTTCTTCCAAGCTAGTCGTTCTTTTTTAATTCTCAACTTTTCTTCCGCTATAAACAACTTTCATAACCATAGGTCATTATGATCATTCAGAGCATCATCTCTAATTCCCTGCGCCTGCCTGGAAACCTGAGTGGATGAACGTGGGGAATGAATAGTAGGAGAACGAAAGGAGGGTACACGAGGATCAAATTCACTAGAAAGACTCACGTGAGTAGGGGATGCGTGTGGGATCGGAAGGGTAAAGGGAATATTTTCTTCCATGTTAACTGCGGATGAATTTTTATTCGCTTGAAGTTTTACGCTCCGTTCAAATATTTTGACATACTTCTCGTTGTTGCCATACTCTTATCGTCCAACGATTACCCAGAAATGTTGAGTACTATAAATGACGATATACAAATAGCTCGAAATTGTAATTTATAATCGTTTCCAACCCGGTTAGAGTTACGCGCAAGAATTGTTTAAACGTTGCGAAACTAATTTATTCGTAATGAATAATTTTCTATAAACTGAACCAATATACACAAATGCAAAATATTACCTCAACACTGAAAATCCGGGATTAGTTTTAATAACAATTACGAGCGTCCATAAGCAGAAAATATGGCGCAGGTGAAATCAAGTAAACTGCGAGCAAACAAATGGCGGAAATAATGAAAACAAAAATAAGAAGGGTTTACAAGATGAAGACAATTTCTGGTAAAATATTCGAAAACATCAAAAATGAAAGTATAAAATTTGTTGAGAGTCCAGACAGGCCAAATAATCAACTTAACTTATTGTGAATATAACATTTACACCGGGTGGCAAGTTGATTCAAACCGGGCGCCAAGTTGAGTTGTCCCTCATGGAATCCGAGGTGTATGAATCACTTATCCATGTTGGCTTCAACAAAGATGAGGAACCAGATGGTATCCACTCGATGATGCTGAAGAATCTCGCCCCAGTGCTTACAAAAACTCTATGCAAGCTCTTTAATTTATGCTCGAACCTGGGAGAGGTTCCTAGTGAGTGCAAATAAGCCATAGTCGTGCCAATAAACAAGGGTAGTTACAGGTCAACTGTTGGGAACTATAGACCGGTCAGCCTAACTAGCATCGTCTCGAAAGTAATGGAAAAACTGCTGCGTGACAAAATCTGTCAGCACGTTTGTCGGCATTCTCTACTGAGTGTGACTCAACATGGATTTCCTAAGGGTAAACCCTGTCTGACGAACCTTCTTAGTTTTCCCACTACTGTCACTAAAATGATGGATGAAGGGGAGCCTGTCCAAGCCCTCTACCTAGACTTCAGCAAGTCATTCGATTCCGTAAATCACCGCCCTTTGAAGATTAGGCTAGCAGCAAAACTCATACGGGGTTGTCTACTTTCTTGGATAAAGGCCTACCTTACATTTAGGACATTCCGAGTTAGGCTGGGATCTACGCTGTCGAATCAAATCGACGTGATCAGTGGTGTACCCCAATGGTCGGTCTCGGTCCTCTTCTATTCCCGATTTTCAACGATGACTTGTCCTCTGCATTGAAATGCTCATGCTTCATTTTTGCGGATGATGTGAAATTCATTAAATCAACGTATGAAGATATATTGTTGCACGACCTTGAACGGGTCATATACTGATCTTACCAGTTGGACCTCCCACTGAACCTTAATGAGAGCAAACTCTTGTAAACACTTGTTGATAAGATTTCAGTCGGGCAATTCTCTCACTGTTAGCGCCACACAGCGTGTTATGGATTTGTGACTTCTATATAGGACTGACTTTAAATGGGAAAACCAATACGCCGCTGCAGCTCAACGTGCTCTAAAAGTTCTCTTTCGGTTAAGAACCGTGTTATCAAGCAGAAGACCCGATGTTTTCCTGCCCCTTCACAATACATTAGTTCGGCCGCATTTAAAATATTGTGTCCAGGTGTGGTGCTCTCATTACAAGAAGGACATCGTTCGACTCGAAAGCGTAAAGCGTCTCGCAACTCGCATGAACGGGGGTCAGCGAGGGAAAACTTACGCTGCACGCCCTAAGTCCCTTGGATTTTTTCTCACTTACGTGCCATCGTTTCAGAGGTGACTTAATTAAAACCCTGAAGATCTCAAAGTTGTTATGTGCCGTTATCATGACCGACTTCTTTGCCTTAAGACTCGAGCTGAGCAGCCCGCAGACATTCACTCAAACTTGCTTAGAAGCTATGTAGACTAGACTCACGGAAAAACTTTTTTAGCCTCAGGGTCGTAAATTTCTCAAACTGGTTTTCAGAAGAACTTATATTCTGCCGTTCTGTCGCGAGTTTCAAGAATGGTTTAGACCGCATCTAGGGTAAGCTTTTTCCTGAATTCTCCCCCTGATTTCTATGAAAGATCAGGTATTTCACCCTTTTAGCGTTGTCTGGTAAGTAAGTAACTGCTAGAGTTCTGTTTGTTTTTCAATACAAATCTCTTCTTTAGCTGACCTCTCACCGTACTGGTGAAAAGAAATGTATTCTCATCTTTCCAGCATCATTCATAACGAGGTGCTTCCTAAATGCAAGCCGGATAATCCATTGGCGTCGCGATCGTCGAGGATATGCAAATCACAATAAGAAACGCTTTGGCAGTGGTGGTTGCTTTTCTGCAGATTTTCAACCGAAAGAAATTCTGGAAGCTTGATTTGTGCGTTAGCCACTTCTGTCGTGTGCAACTGAACTGAACTGAACTTGAACAAAAATTAAATTTTAGCAAAGAATTTGAAGGTCAACGTGGACGTTCGCTCCTTACGATATTTTGATATTGTTGTGGATATCGGATCTATTTCAAGATTATTACAAGAACTTTCATTCTATTTTCAACGGATTTGAACATGGTTACGACTCGTAAATCTGCAAAAGGAGATCATGCAGCACCGACTGCAAGGAAGCCTCAAGAGAATGGGGGCTCCGCTGCTCACTCTGGGGATTCTTGTCTGGTTTGTTCGAAACAGGTCGCCAATAACGCTAAAGCTGTTCAATGTGAAATTTGTTTAATGTGGATACATATTCGATGTGGTTTAATGAAGCCGGAGATGTATCGTTGGCTTCAGAAGAATTCATGCGATATCATTCGCACGATATGTAAGATATGCCTTCCACCGACTGGTTTCAAGCTCGCAAGTACTCAGCTTCCAGTTGACACGGCTTCTGCTAAGTCCTCTGAAGGTATTGATGGGAGTATTGTAAATAGTGGCTCACCCTCGAAGAAGGATAACCGCCACACATCTTGTGTACAACAAGTCTGCGTGCAATCTGAAGATGTACGCACCTTTGCGGAAGTGGCTTCCTCGTCTTCACTTGGTTCCAAAGACGGAATTAGTTTTGCCAGTGAAACGAACGTTCTTGAGGCCAAAGAGGTCCAGGAACCATCAAAGCTAAATAAAACTATAAAGAAGAAACACCAGAGCTTTACGACTGTTGAGAGTAGACAATCCTGCGTTATTCTTCACAATACACCGAAGCAAACAGGTGCTTTGGCGATAGACAGGGTTAAACAGGAACGCGAGTTCTTAAAATCTGCTCTTGCCCCCCTTTTCGACGAAGGTGAAAAGGGTGTAACGGTACGCACAGCGTTTCGTCTAGGCCGCAGGCCAGCGCCAGGAGATCGCCCAAGACCGTTAAAGATTGTGTTAGACTCTGTTGAGCAAGTGACCTTACTGCTAAAAAGGGGTTACAGGTTAAAGGGTAGTGAAATTCGACTCCTGCGTGATCTTTCTCCGGAAGATCGTGTGAAGATGTGAAAAGCTAATCAGGAAATTAGCGAGCGCAGAGCCGCAAGTGAAACTAACTTGCGCATTGTGGATTTTCGGGTTGTGAGGATGAGGCCAAAAGTTCGTTTGCAGCTTCTGACGATATGTATTCAGAGGGATCTGGATCCTCAAAAGTGATATATTTTAATGCGAGGAGCTTGAGAAACAAACTGGATGAACTCTTCGATCTGATTAGATGGGACCCTCCAGCAATCATTGCGGTGACGGAAACCTGGCTCTCACCTGAGCAGGATGATCCCGAGCTGGCCCTACTTGGATATAGACTCTTTCGCTCGGATCGAACAGACGCTAAAATCGGTGGTGGGGTTGCCTTATATTTCCAACAACATATTTCCGTCGCAGTGTTGGCTCGCTTCCAGCATTCTGCTGGTATGGCTGAGAGTATATGGTGCCGTATAAAGACTGCAGCTTCATTTGCCACGATAGGTGTCGTATATCATTCTCCCAATACTCAGGCAGATACTGTGATATCACAGATATGTCAGTATGGTAGATCCTCAAACTGCTTGATTATGGGGGATTTCAATGCTCCTAGTATTGATTGGATTTCGCTAGATGAAGGTTCTGGGTCATTCGAGCGGGACTTATTGGACGCTGTGGTTGATGTGGGCTTCGTGCAGCACGTTTTCCATCCGAACAGAGTAGGCCCTACTGGGTGTAAGTCCATTTTGGACTTGGTATTAATAATAATAATATATTTATATTCTTGGATATCCAAGGCATGTAATACATGATCAGTTTATCAAAATTGGAAAAGCAAAAGAAAAAATATAACGGTGCAAATGACCGAAGTGAGCGGGATTTTTAAACATTTTTTCCGTTCAATAATGGAAAAGAATATACAGAAAGTGAGAAAAAAATCCTAATGTCTAATAACAATAGGATTTCATTTAAATTTTGTCAGAAGTTACGAACTGCAAGGATGGGAAAACATGGAGAACATAAATGGAAGGTAATTATGGAAAATGTGAAGTGAATTGTAATAATAATAATCTCTTGGCTTCGCGATCGGCGAAGATTTCAGACAGACAAAAAGAATATACGTTTTGGCAGTGGTGGGTGCTGCTCTGCAGCTTTCCACCGAAAGAAATTCTGGACGCTCGATTGGCTTGTTAGCCACATACTGTCCTGTGCAAACTGAACTGAACTGAACTGAAATTGTCATAAAAAGATTGATAAATAAATTATATATGTATCAATTTATGTTTTTTTACGAGGAGATTGGTTGAGAAGATGGAAAAGTAACATTAAATCCATCAGAATAAGAAAATCTAAGAAATTCTAGGGGATGAGAGAGGGTGTGGTTAAAAGCATGAGAGTAGGGTACGCTGTGTACTCCAATACTCTTAAATAATTGTCGACGATTCGAGCCAAAATGTGTTCACCAGCCGGGTTTTCGTTATCTGCAGGAGAGTGAATCGCAAATGGAACAAATCTCGGGCGGATAGATTTCGAGACAGTTTCACTGATGGTTCGGTATTCGAAGACACTGGAATATAATGAAAGATATTCTCTTCACCATCATGGTGAGAGGTCATCAAAGTAAAATAGTTCATCATTTAAAAAATAAGAATGTACATTAAAAACATAATGTTTTTCAGGTTTTTTTTACTTTTTTTGGTAGGTTTTATTGTTTTGCAAGTTTGGATAAAAATGAGACATTTATAAGATATATACATAATGGTGTATAGAAAATGTCATGGAAGGCAATGTGACAAATAGAAAAATGTGATGCAAGTCCCAACCTATGACGAGACATGCATAGACCCTATGTAACCTGACACTACAGCAGCGTTATAAATAGCTGATCAGAAAAATAATTTTTTTAGATGTTTCTAATTTTTTCACTCTCACGCAGTCCGATATTACTCAGCTTCGGACTGAAGCTCCATTAGGCTGCAGTGACCATGCCACCTTAAGTTTTATGTGGAAACGCAACACTGGTTGGATACCAGATCCAATTCCCAGAGGGAATTTTTGGAAGGCAGACGCTGGTAGGTTACGGGATGCTGCTTCATCTCGCGATTGGGCTTTCGATCAAGCAGCTGATGTTGAAGATTGTTGGCTGGTGATCCGTAATAAAATTTTGACAGTTATTGAGGTGGCTGTTCCGTTGTCCACACGTCGTCGTACGGCGAAAGGTCCACCTTGGTTTGATAAGGAGATAAGGAAACTTTCGCAGCAAAGTCAAAAGATCTGGTCGATAATCGTAAGTCGGAAAAACGCCACTGACTATGACAATTATAGGCAAGCTAGAAACCTCTGTACGGCATTAAAACGCAGGAAACGTATGTTGTACGAGCAGCGATTGGTTGACGAGTCTACTTGTGCACCAAAACGGCTATTCGCATACATTCGACGGCGCACAAAGACGCCGCCATATATTCCTAATTTGATAGATACTAATGGGGTTGACATTACTGAGGATGGTTTGAAAGCTTGAGCCATGGCTAAGCAGTATGCCTCCGTGTACTGTCTGGAAGACAGTGATCCTCCTTCTGTCTCTAATAACAGTGAGGTGCTGTCTGATCTTGATGTAGATGTAGAGACTGTTAGACACCTGTTGGAACAGTTAGACACACAATCCGCGCCAGGACCAGACGGTATTCATCCGTTGGTTTTACGAGCACTATCAGAAGTGTTGTGCGTTCCGCTGGCCAGGTTGTTTACAAAATCTGTAACATTAGGGGTCTTGCCACAAGAATGGAAACAGGGTATTATTAAACCTATGTTTAAGAGTGGGGACCCCAGTAATCCTGCTAATTACAGGCCGGTCACATTGACTTCTGTGATCGGTAAAATTTTAGAGAAGCTGATCAAAAGGAAATTAGAGCACTTTCTTTTGGAGTGTGGGCGTTGGTGTCCACAACAACATGGATTCACCAAAAATCGCTCATGCGTAAGTAATCTGCTCCTGGCGCGAGAAAGTTGGTGTGCTTTGACTGATTCTGGTCAAGAGGTCGATGTCATTTTTATCGACTTTAGTAAGACGTTTGACCGCGTGCCCCACCGCCGATTGCTCGTCAAGCTGGAGGGTTTGGGTATTCAAGGTTTTCTACTTAAATGGATCGAGGCATTCATCTCAGGACGGTCAAACCGTGTCGAGGTGAATGGAGTTTTGTCTTCAGAGATGATAGCAGGCTCCGGAGTGCCGCAGGGATCCGTCCTTGGCCCATCGTTATTCAAAGTTTTCGTGAATGATATTCCGGACGCGGTAGCGATCGATTGTCTTTTATTCGCGAATGATCTGGAACTGTGGGCCTCTGTCAGTTCCTGCGTTAGTCACAAGCAACTGCAACGAGCACTTGATGACTTAGTCAGTTGGACACATCGCTGGTCACTGCCTATCAATGAGGACAAGACAGTGGTCATGCGCATGAACTCCCATGACACTGGTGGTGAATTTTTGTTTAAAGTCAGATTTTTATTAATAAGTAGTATATGACGTTCGGAAAGCAGGACAGAAGCACACGACCGGTTTCGCGGTTATTGACGCTCATCAAGTGTGCGTATCCGTGACCTCACATTCGAACGCCGTTCTGACTTTGTGCTAAACCCATTTATTTGCGTTTTCGAGGATAAATCCTCATTTGCAAATTGAAATTTAGCTTTTATATGGGGACTAATCTAAGTCCCACAGTTGGTGCAATGTAGCACCGATAACTGTTTGGAATATTTTTTGCAACATTCCAATAACAGCGGGATGGTAGATTTTGTTTAAAGTCAGATTTTTATTAATAAGTAGTATATGACGTTCGAAAAGCAGGACAGAAGCACACGACCGGTTTCGCGTTATTGCGCTCATCAGGTGTGCGTATCCGTGACCTGACATTCGAACGCCGTTCTGACTTGTGCTAAACCCATTTATTTGCGATTTCGAGGATAAATCCTCATTTGCAAATTGAAATTTAGCTTTTGATATGGGGACTAATCTAAGTCCCACAGTTGGTGCAATGTAGCACCGATAACTGTTTAGAATATTTTGCAACATTCCAATAACAGCAGGATGGTAGTTATTGTTTAAAGTCAGATTTTTTATTAATAAGTAGTATATGACGTTTCGAAAAGCAGGACAGAAGCAC
>JACCGJ010018803.1:0-52704 GCA_013407085.1 Atriophallophorus winterbourni | reverse complement strand
CACCAGGCGTGATTGCCGTAACTGAGACATGGTTCCATCCAACTTTACCAGACAACGAAGTAGTCATTGAGGGTATGTCTCTACTTCGTCGCGATCGCCTGGCTCGATGAGGCGGTGTTGCTCTATATCACGTTCAGAGTCTGTCATACCAAGAGATCACTGATGAAGACTTACAACTACAAGACACACTGTGGTGTTCCCTGAATGTAACAGCGGAAGAAAAATGTACAGTGGGTGTGATTTACCGTTCGCCCTCCGCCGATGAAGCCTACAATTCAGCATTATTTGCAAACATACGCTTAGCGGCTACAAGATACGGCGGCAGACTTCTTCTGATCGGAGATTTCAATTTACCGAACTATAAGGGAAATTCAGTCTATCCAGAAAACTCCTTGAATGCTTTATTTCAACAGTTGCTGGAGGAAATTCCACTTTACAACCATATTTTTGACAATACCCGATTTCGGGGTAGTGATACGCCGTCTATCTTGGACTTGATACTGACAAACGAAGAGTACGTGATTGAAAGTCTCGCTTATGAAACTCCTATGGGACTCAGTGACCACTTAGTTATCACGTTTGATTATATTTGTCAGGCAATCAGAACAAGTGACACCAGCAAGTTGATTAGGAAAATTGACTTTTCACAACTTAATACTACTTTGAAGAATGTCACAGACCCTGGTCTCCAGTCCGACAACGTACAAGGTCAGTGGCAATGGATGGCAAACGAAATTAAAATTGCAGTTGAAATGCACTCTCCTCTTGTTCCGAAGAAGCGGAAAAGGGCGATACACGTTTAAACTGAGAAGCCGAACACGAAAATGGTTGACTATACGAAACGCTGCATGGCGGGCTCACCGACTTGATAGCACTGCTGAAAGTTGGGAAACATTCCGTTTGCTGAGAAATAAGGTAAACAAACTTGTTGTTGACGACAAATTGAATTATCAAAAACATTTACTCGACAAAATGGAATCAAACCCAAAAATTCTCTATCAGATCATAAATAACCAGTCTAGAGTAAAACCCGGGGTTGCCGCCCTAAAGACATGTGATGGAATAACAACGACAGCATCGCAATCAGCCGAAGTTCTAGCCCAATTCTTCTCCACTGTCTTCAGTCCACCGAACACCGTAACCAGTCCTTTGACCTCCGTGATCTCGCCAGAAAACGTTTTACAGCAACTAACTTTTAGCTCGGACAGTGTCCTCCGTACATTGTTAAAGCTCAACACGAAAAAGTCTCCTGGAGCTGATGAAATTACCCCACTGATCCTCAGAAGCTGTGCCTATTCTTTGTGTACACCGCTTACCTACTTATTTAACCTCTCTATAACCCAAGGTTTCTTTCCCTGTGAATGGAAGACTGGTATCATTACCCCCAATTATCGACCAGTAACACTACTACCGGTGATCTCTAAAGTGATGGAGCGCCTCGTTGCAAACAGCATCACAAATCACCTGGAAGATAATTGCTTGCTCGCAATCGAACAACATGGCTTCAGAAAAAGACACTCTTGCCTTTCAAACCTTCTCCTTGCCCTCGATGACTGGACACAGGCTGTGGACCAAGGTTTCACCATACATGCTTGTTATCTGGATATGTCCAAAGCATTCGATCGTGTTAACCACAGTTTGTTACTACAAAAAATAGAGCAATGTGGCATCAAGGGCTCATTACTAGCCTGGTTGGAGGATTATCTCCGTGACCGTGTTATTCGAGTAAGGGTTGATGGTGCTTTGTCACGGGTCATTACAGTAACAAGTGAAGTGCCGCAGGGATCGGTGCTTGGACCAATTCTTTTCTTGCTCTATGTAAACGGTTTACCAAAACTTGTTCGATACAAAATCTTGTTATTTGCGGATGATATCAAGTTGTGGACACAAGTACGCACAACTGAGGATTGCAAACAGCTTCAGCTGGACCTCAATGTCTTACAGGAATGGTCGGTTCGAAATGAACTTCCTTTCAATGTGAGAAAATGCAAGGTATTGACAGTTGGAAAACCCTTCGAGTTCTCTTACACCCTTGGTTCCCATACTCTTGAAATAACTGACAAGGGGAAGGACTTGGGTGTGTGGGTGAGCAGCACGTTGAAACCGTCACATAACGTTAAGGCTGTCTACGAAAAGACGTCAAAAGTACTGCTTCTGCTGAAACGCGTGTTTGGGAGTTTCACGAAGCCGACTGTTCATCGAATAATTAATACCTACTTGAGGCCCACCATGGAGTATGCGGTTCAGGCTTGGTCACCCTGGTTAAAGAAACACATCAATCTCTTGCAGCGAATCTATCATCGGACCACGAAGCTCGTGTGCGGCTTAAAGCACAAACAATACGAAGATCGTATTGCAAACCTCAACCTCTTCGACTCTCCTTACCGACGTCTTAGAGGTGATCTGATCCTAATGTTTAACATATTGCATACCCCCGGCCATCCCCTTAATACACTATTCACACGACAACCACCAAGAACCAGCCGGAGTCATGAGTACACAGTACTAATTCCCGACTCGCGACTGAACTGTCGAAGATATTTTTATTCTGTACGTGCATGTTTCACTTGGAACTCCCTACCCTCGAATTGTGCACATGCACCCAACTTGGATATATTCAAATCCAGCTTAGACAAATTCCTGTCGACCCATCCGAACATTGAGACTATGTATTCCACAACCTAATAACTTTGAACGCACACATCAAATCATCTCGACCCCATGGACATACATGTGCCATTCCACTGAGTGAAAACAGTTTCTATCATTTGGATTTTTACCTGATTCCCGAACTGTTCAGTAAGCAAACAAATCCCGTTTTTACTGAGATATGTTATTTGTGAATTTCCATATTTTCTGTGATTTTTGTAAAGCTATATGCTTTTTAGACCATTAAAATTGAATTGAATTGAATTGAACAAGGTGATTAGAAAAATTGACTTTTCACAACTTAAAACTACTCTTAAGAACGCCACGGACCCTGGTCTTAAGCCCGACAGCGTGCACGATCAGTGGCTGTGAATGATAAACAAACTTAAATCTGCCGTTGAAATGCACTCTCATCTTGTTCCACAGGTGCAAAAATGGATATACGTTTAAGCTGAGTAGCCGAACACGAAAATGGTTGAATTTGCGAAATGCTGCATGGCGGGCTCATCGACACGACACCACTGTTGAGAGTTGGGAGCCATTCCATTTGCTGAGAAATAAGGTGAACAAACTTGTTGTTGATGACAAATTGAATTATCAAAAACATTTACTCAACAAAATGGAATCTAACCCCAAAATTCTCTATCAGATCATAAATAATCGGTCTAGGGTGAAACCAGGGGTTGCTGCTTTAAAGACACGTGATGGGACAACAACCACAGCATCGGAATCTGCCGAAGTTCTAGCTCATTTCTTCTCCACTGTCTTCAGCCCATGAAACACCGTTATCTGTCCCTTAACTCCAGTAATCTCACCTGAAAACGTTTTACAACAAGTATCTATTACCCTGAAGAGTGTCCTCCGCACATTGCTAAATCTCAACACGAAAAAATCTCCCGGAGCTGACGAAATTACCCCACTGATCCTCAAACACTGTGTTTCTACTTTGTGTACGCCCCTGACCTACTTGTTTAACCTGTCTTTAAACAAAGTTTCGTTCCACGTGATTGGAAGAATGGCATCATTACCCCAATCTACAAAGAAGGAAACCGTTCCGAAGTATCCAACTATCGACCAGTAACACTACTACTGGTGATCTCTAAAGTGATGAAGCGCCTCGTAGAAAACAGCGTCACAAAATATCTGGAAGACAATTGCTTGCTCGTAGTCGAACAACACGGCTTCAGAAAAAAACACTCTTGCCTTTCAAACCTTATGCTCTCTCTCGCTGACTGGACACAATCTGTAGACGAAGGTCTCACTATACACGCGTGTTATCTTGATATGAATAAAGCATTCGATCGTGTCAACCACAGTCTGTTACTACAAAAGATGAAGCTATGTGGAATCAAGGGTTCATTACTAGCCTGGTTTGAGGATTATCTCCGCGACCGTGTCATTCGAGTAAGGGTTGATGGTGCTTTGTCACGACCCATTGCAGTAACGAGTGGGGTGCCGCAGGGATCAGTGCTCGGACCAATTCTTTTCCTGATCTATGTAAACGACTTACCTAAACTTGTTCGGTACAAAATCTTGTTATTTGCGGATGACATCAAGCTGTGGACACAAGTACGCACAACTGAAGATTGCAGACAGCTTCAGCTGGATCTCGATGCCTTACAGAACTGGCCAGTTAGAAATGAACTTCCTTTCAGGATTCAAAATTCAATGTCAGAAAATGCAAGGTATTGACTGTTGGAATACATTTCGAGTTCTCTTATACCCTTGGTTTCCATATTCTGGAAAGCGCTGACAAGGTGAAGGACTTGCTGTGGCCATAAAACTCGTTCGAAAGCGAAATTCTACGATCAGCATTTCGTACTTTTTAAATAATCATTAGCTTGACCATCATTAAAATAGCATTCATTGAGTCAATGACTTCGAATCTAATGATTCATATGAACTTATATTTGCAACTATACGTTGAGAATATCGTTTTCGATTAAACTAAAACTACCGAAATTGGCTAACAAGAATTAATCATTTCTGATTCATCCAAGGCAGCATCAGCGAATAGACTTGCAAACAATTTGATCAAGTTGTTGATGGCCTCCATCGGTCGATGTCGACCATGGATGTACATCACATCGCATGAATTTCATGTTTTGCAACTTTTTGAATGACTAAACAGTCCGATTCGGGAGGAACAATCTCTCCCGCAGCGTTTGCAACGATAGTCAGAACTCTGTTGTACTACATCAGTTGCACGCCGGCAGCGTGATCTGCGTTCAGCAACCAAGAGCTGTATTTGCTCCTCCCCGGCTTGCAGACGACGCTTTACACAATGCCTCCAAAGTGAGCGTTCAAGAGCAAGTTCTTCCCAGCTTGCGGGGTCATAGGCAAGAGCTTTCATATCTCTTTTGCAAACATCTTTGTACAGCAAGTGCGGTCTGCCCAATGGTCGACTTCCTAATTGCAACTCACCGTAGAGTAGATCTTTCGGAATACGGCCATTTTCCATTCTATAGACATGACCAAGCCACCGCAGGCGGCGCTGACGTAATAGGGTGAACATGCTCTGTAGACCAGCTTTTGAAAGCACTTCAGCGTTAGTCACTCTGTCCATCCACGATATGTTCAAGATACAACGGATGCTTCGTAGATGGAAAGCATTCAGCTTCCGTTCGTGTCTTGCGTGGGTGGTCCAGGTTTCACTGCAGTGCAGTAAAGCATTTAGTGCGCACGCGCTATATACCATCATCTTTGTCTTTACAGTTAGCTTGCGGTTACCCCAAACACGAGAGTTCAAACGGGACAAAATGACAGCTGCTCTTCCAATCCGCTTATCAATCTCCGTGTCTAGCAAGAGGTTATCCGCAATGGTTGAACCAAGATATGTGAAATGATGTACTGGTTCATGCTGACAGTTTCCAACAGTGATGATTGGTGGCGATACAGTCCCTTGACCAAGGACTTTGGTCTTGCTCATGCTGATTGTTAGCCCAAAGTCTTTGCATGCCGACGAAAAACAGTCCAATAGCGACTGTAGGTTCTCTTGGAGTGAGCAATAAAGGCTGCATCGTCGGCAAACAACAGCTCACGGATTAGCACATTTCGTACTTTGGTTTGTGCTCTCAACCGGTTCAGGTTGAAATGCTTGCCATTACGTCGCGTGCGTATGTAAATGCCTTCTGTTCTCGTCCTGAATGCGTGCTTCAGAAGCAGAGCAAAGAAAATGCCGAACAGCGTGGAAGCAAGAACACACCCTTGTTTGAGGCCTCGGCGAATTTCAAATGCTTCAGAACTGCAACCGATAAAATGGACTGAGCCTTTCCGCCTGAGTGGAACGAAATAACGAGTCTGAGCAGCCTTGGGGGGCAGCCTATCAGATCAAGCATTTTGAAAAGACCCTCCCTGCTGACGTAGTCGAATGCCTTAGTTAAATCAATAAAAACAGCGTATAATGGCATACACTGTTCCCGACACTTTTCTTGAAGTTGTCTCAGGGAGAAGATCATGTCAACGGTTGATCTTCCCTTGCGGAAGCCACATTGAGATTCGAGTAAATTCTATAAGCTAAAACTTGCAGCCGGATCTGTAAGACTTTAGCAAACAATTTGCCTACAACATTCAGAAGGGAGATTCCTCTGTAATTGTTGCAGTCGCCTCTGTCACCCTTATTCTTAAATAGCGTGATGATCTTTGTGTCTCGCATCTCTTGTGGGACACCCCCCTCCTGCCAGCACTGAAGAAGCAAATGGTGAAGAGGCTGTAATAATGCTGCTCTACCGCATTTGATGAGCTCAGGTGGAATTCCGTCGTCACCAGGGGCCTCCCCATTCGCTAAGCGGTCGATTGCCTTATTGAGCTCATCAAGAGTAGGAGGGGTATCTAGATATTCAATGGTCGGCAACCGTTCGACATTTTCAAGTGCATGCGGTAGAACCGTACTGTCCCTAGAGTAGAGGGAGGAGAAGTGCTCTACCCATCTTTCCATCTGTTGAGTTTTGTCGACAATCGGCTTACCAGATAAAGACTTAATGGGAGCCGTTTTAAGTTTGTTTGGGCCAATGGCTCTCTTGATCCCATCATACATACCGTGAAAATTTCCGGTATCCGCAGCTTTTTGGATATTGAGGCTAACTTCAGTCCAATAGTCGTTTGCACATCGCCTTGCAGTCTGTTGGACCTTATTTCTAGCTGCTCTTAGAAGACGTAAGTTTTCATCTGTTGGCATACCTTGGAACCTCAAGAATGCTAAGCGTTTCTCATCCAGCACAGCAGTCATCTCAGAAGCGTTTGCTTCGAACCAGTCGCTCGTTCGAGCTTTCTTCGGACCGAACGTGGCAAGTGCGACTCAGCATATGCAGCTTTTTATCAATTCCCAGTTTTCTGAAGCAGATTCAAGTGAGGTTGTCTTGCTGAACTCGTCTGTGAAGGCTTTTGCGAATCTCGCAGTTAGATTAGGTTCGCACATGCGAGTGACGTTTATCCTAGGCTTAGCAGACAATTTGGTACGTAATAGTACCAGTAATGCACCTCAGATTTGAAGTCCAAATCCGTTCGCTCCCGCTGCTGCTTGGTTCTGTTGCTTTCAGAAGGTCGTTTCGAACGGCAAACCCAACTCCATGCAGTAGAACCTCTTCCTTTTCAAAAGAATGTGTAATCTCTTTCTGTAAGCTTACCAGTGTCTGGTAATCGCGTCTCTTGTAGGGCAGCCACGTCGACATTCAGCCTCCTTAGCTCATTGTTAATCACGGCGGACTTTCTAAGGACTCTGTATTCGAGACGTCGTCCTGAAATCCTGGAAGCATGGTCCGGACGTTCCAGGTTCCAAGTTTTAGAACTCACATTTGTTGTTTGGTATTTCGATTCGCTGGTGCGGAAAAATACAGTCTGCTTGTCGGTTAATTCCTAATCCCCATGCACCCAATGAGGATAGCAGACTGTGGCGAGTCGGCACCTTATTGACTGTGGCTGCCCAGCTTGAGGCGGGCGGTAGCCGTCCAATGAGACCTGGAAGTCTCTCCCACCGTCGAAAGCAGCGCTTGGCGCTTAGCTCTACGCCAGTCGAGCCATAGCTTTTAAGCGGTATCTGCTGCTTCCCGTGTTATATTCGTAGAAGCGGAATGGAGTGTCCTCTCCATTGGTGCGCTGTGATGTACGCCAGGACAGTTTAATATGAAGAACTAGCTGTTGCCCATGCAGCAAGTGCTCCTTCTCTACGGCACCACTGGAACCAAAGGAACAGCTAGGCTGATACGTCTGGACAATGATGCCGTCGAAGGAGCTGGTAGGACGAAGTTGAATAAACTTCGAACTGCCTAACGGGACTCCAGCTCCGGAGTTTTCCTGGAGGTTGACTCCTGAAGCCTTTTACATGAATTGATGTAGCCACAAGGCAGTGGAGGTTTGAGATGAGGGTTTTCCTTCCCCCAGGTGGGCCAACTTCATGGATTAACGAGCTCCACCTGCCCGAAGCATGCTGGTTTTGAGGCGCCAGTCAGCCGCCTTCGCCCTTTCTCCTGTCAGTAGAAGCAGTTCCGCCGGGTCACACAGGACCAGGCGTTCAGGCCAGGAGCTGGACTTGGTTGTCAGAGGCTACATGAGACGCGGGCCATTGGAGCATTTTTGGAATTGGGAGCTTATCCCCAATACCGCCCCGACCGTGACAAACTCGGAACCAATTTGATCAAGTAAATACCCAAATATTTCTAACTGTTATTTCTATTATTGAACAATACTCAGCAGATAGAATGTTGACCCGAGCATTTCCGTTCTCGAACTTTGTATACCGAGGTTCTACTGTTATTACTGATCAGTTAATTAGATGAAGAGGAACAACCTAATGGTGACTACGAACTCACACCTGAGATCATCGAGCACTGTGGAACAGCTTTACAGCAACCATTTCATCGATCGTTTCTTCACTGGTGACAAGGAAGAGAGTCTCAGACAAGGAATTTGAGACAGCATGGTCATCACGCTTAATAAGACTGCAACAATTCCCGAAGAATGACTCCTCCAATGAAACTGGGCATACTGTGCCAAAATTGTGCAGATTCGATTTTGGAAAGTTTGGCTGATATTGTTTTCTCCGAATCCTCAATGTTAACTCGTCTGGAGTACATCAACTATAAGCAGGTGTTAAACTTTTGACATAAATACGGCTATGCGACTGCCAAATTAGCGTAAAGCTGGTTTCTTATTATTAGAAAACGGGATTTCTAGTAATTGGTTTCGAAATGGCATGAAGAATCACTCAGCTTCGAGCTGATCAACAGATATCAGGCAGATTCTGTCTGCGTAAAGATTATCTATTGATACATCCCCGTAATGCGTGATAGTCAAAGTACGCATCACGTTTTGTTATGTAATTTCGTGGAAAGTACAAAATTTGCTGTATAAATAATATCAATTCGCAACCGGGTTCATGTTGTAAACGGTGCCGAATAAGTGACGTACAATGAGATTTCACTGGCTGTTGCTGCTCGTCGTGTTGCTTGTCATAGCCACTTCAGTGACCGAAGCTAGAGGTATGTCTTTCATTGTTGTTGGTAACACGATTTTGTCTAGATGGAGGTCGTGGCGGTGGGAGCCGTGGCGGTGGAGGTAGAGGTGGCTACGGGCGCGGCGGTGGACGTAGTGGCGGATACGGTCGAGGTGGCGGATATGGACGTGGTGGAGGTTACGGCCGTGGTCGTGGTTACGGTGGATATGGTCGCGGTAGAGGAGGTGGATACCGTGGCGGTTATCGGGACGGCGGCTGGTGAATGTGGATCAGTCACACCGCATAATCTTCTTGTTGGATTCGATTAAAAATTCCTCTGCGAAAATTAATCCAAAAACAATAAATTATTTACCGATATACAATGTTTTTTTCTGTATTATGAAGGTGGATCTCCGCATAGGGTGATCGTTATTGATGATGAAATTTTGAAATCCACTAGCTTTTTGCTTGAAACCATTATCGCCATAACCGTCTTTCATACCTCAATTGTTTGGGTAGTTCTATTCAAACAGTTTCTAGCGAGATGTATAACATGCCGGTAAGCTAATCTATAAAACTAATTTTAAACAGAGAGTCTCTATTTTTTATGTTAAACCTTTACTTGAGAATTTTCGTTGATATTGACTTTGTTCTTTTAATGCAACCGGAGTTGCTTAAGTGTGCGAATTTCGCGTTCTGTCGGGATGTAAGCGCGTCTACGGTCAATTACTCGGTGGGAATCCGTAAGGAGCCTCGCGTGACTTCACTCTAACCTTACATTGTTATATCGCATAAATTTAATCGGGGTTCTTCTGAAAAGTCTTATTATACCCGTGACCATTGATTACATTCTCAACTTACACCTTATGTAGTGTTACTTGATGTGTGTAATAAAACTCATTCGAACGCGAAAATCTACGATCAGCATTTCGTACTTCTTAAATGATCATCAGTTTGACCATATTTAAAACATCATTTATTGAGTCAATGACTGCGAATCTAATGATTGATATGAACTTATGTTTGCAACTTTAGTTTAAGAATATCGTTTTCGATTAAACTAAAACTACCGAAATTGAAGTTGGCTAACAAGAATTAATCATTTCTGCTTCAGCCGAATAGACTTGCAAGCAATTTGATCAAGTAAATACCCGAATATTTCTAACTGTTATTTCTATTGTTGAGCAATACTCAGGAGATATAAAGATGACCCGAGCATTTCCGTTCTCAAACATTGTATACCGAGGTCCTACTGTTAATACTGATCCGTTAATTTGATGAAGAGGAACAACCTTATGGTGACTACGAACTCACACCTGAGATCATCGAGCACTGTGGAACAGCGAGCTGGAGCTGGAGCGAGCTGGAGCTTTGTGGCCCACTAAGTGATCTATTCAGGCACTCATTGAATACGGGAACCGTACCAACTCAATGGAAAACCGGTGTTATCACACCAATCTACAAAGGGGGCAGTCGTTCTGATCCGGCGAATTACCGCCCCGTGACGCTTCTTTCAGCGGTTTCTAAAATTTTGGAACGCCTGGTGTGTGAACGACTTGTTGAACATCTCGAGAACCATCAGCTAATAACTTTCACACAACACGGATTTAGGAAAACATATTCATGCCTGTCTAACTTGCTCACGACTCTAAATGACTGGACGCAAGCACTAGACCAAGGGGGTTCCGTTCATGCCGGTTACTTAGATATATCTAAAGCATTCGACAGAGTGAATCACTCCTTACTGCTTCAGAAGCTGCAGAATGTTGGCGTCATCGGAAACCTACTAACATGGTTCACAAGTTACCTGTCTGGACGCAAAGTAAAAGTCAGAATAGATGGTGAAACTTCTCGAACAATTGAAGCCACGAGCGGAGTCCCTCAGGGTTCGGTTCTCGGTCCGATACTGTTTCTCTTATTTATAAACGATCTACCGAACTTACTAGCATGTAAGCTTGTTTTATTCGCAGACGACGTAAAAATCTGGACGAAGGTCAACTCTATCGAGGACTGTCAAGTTCTGCAAGGAGATTTGAATAACTGCACCAGTGGTCAATCCAAAACAAACTGCCATTTAATTTCCGCAAGTGCAAAATGTTGCAAGTCGGAAAACCCTTTCCCTTTCCCCTATACACTTGGCAGCCACCCGCTTGAATGGAGTACATCACAAAAAGATCTCGGAATCTTGGTGTCTGGCACTTTGAAGAACAGCCTACAGTGCGAAGCCGTCTACAAGCGTGCGTGCAGCTTGCTAGGTTTAATGAAACGCATTTTCGGACGTTTCCCACCACACTCACTCGTGAAATTACTAAACACTTACATACATCCTGTCGTTGACTACGCTGTACAAGCTTGGACGCCATGGATGGAAAAAAACATCTCGCTCCTCGAACGAATTTATCACAAGGCAACCAAAACGGTTACCGGATTGAATAAATTACCCTTTGAGCAGCGACTGACCAGACTTGGACTGTGCACCCTCGAGCGCAGACGTATCCTACACGACCTCACTCTGACATATCGAATCATCTACGCGAAATCCCACCCTCTCAAACACCTCTTCAAGTGTCGTTCCGTTGTCCCCACACGCAGCCACCCTTTGACCCTTCAAATCCCACACTCACGATTGAATTGTCGTCGTCACTTCTTCGCTGTTCGTGTATGATTCTTGTGGAATAGCTTGCCGATAGATATTGTTACCTCATCGAACGAGCACATCTTTAAACAAAGGTTACGAAACCTTATGTTGAGAACTACTGCGTTGGCCCCTACCTATTGATGTCTATAAAATTTTAACGCACGGAACTACCGTCCATCCAAAGATTCTTTTCCCTCAGTCTGTGTTGCCATTGAGGATTATTTTTGCTCCACCTATGAAGAACATGGACATGATCATACAAGTAACGATTTTTTTATATATAATTTTTTATACGTATATCCTATGGTATTGTACAGCAATTTGCTTTTTTTAACCATAAATCTTGAATCTTGAATCTTGAATCTACAGCAACCATTTCATCGATCGTTTCTTCACTGGTGACAAGGAAGAGAGTCTCAGACAAGGAATTTGAGACAGCATGGTCATCACGCTTAATAAGACTGCAACAATTCCCGAGGAATGACTCCACCAATGAAACTGGGCATAATGTGCCAAAATTGTGCAGATTCCATTTTGGAAGGTTTGGCTGATAGTGATTTTTTTCCGAATCCTCAATGTTACTTCTTTTGGGGTACATCAACTATAGACTTTATCTTCGTTCGGAAACAGCTTCATGAAAACTGTCACGAACTGTTTATGCCAATGTAAGTGAAAGCATTGTACTACTTTTTAATGTTTGATCTTGTACGCTGTTTTCCAAGACTGATAAATTTCTTTAACTTTTTCCATTTCGGCATGAAGGGCTCATTCCTCTATCACGGTTGCACTCCAGAATCTTTTGAATTTCACAGATGCATCGAACAAGGATGATTGCTTGCTCCAAAACTGAACTTCATTTTCTCTTTCTCAATCCTGCAGTTTGTTTCGAGGAAGAGAATCGTATGTGATGGGAAGCTTTTCAACCTGAATCGTTTGGGATGTGCTAATTTGTGACCTTTAGTTTGCTGCCATTATTGCCCACTGCTACGAGCTGCCCAAGTCGCTACTGAACTGGTTTTCATCACATGCAATTTTTGTGGTTTGGCAATCAGCATAAACAAAGTACAAAGTTCTTGGTCAATGAACTGTAGCACCTCTAATAATTGTAGTTGTAAACTGTCCGCTTGAACCAGTACGTCAATTCTCGTACCCTCGTTCGACTGTTGCTTATAACCTCTGGCTAGACAGAAACTTTGATACGCGCATTGGTTGCCATTTAATCTCGCGTCTGGAGAAAACGCAAGTTGACCGTGAGCGAACTAAAAACTTTATTGTATAAGAGCGAAACCTGCAACATATTCGCATTATGAATATATCCCCGCATTCATCGCATTATGAATATATCGCGAATGGATAAATAAGCAAATGCCGAAGGCCTTCCTAAATCGCCGATTTGTACACTTGCTGTGTCCTGTGTACAGAATGGAATATGATCGTCATCCAAAATATGGACACTATGGAATGTTGAAATAAGGAAGTCTATATTTGAAATACCATTTCGAAAGGAATATGTAAGCTCTTGATTTTAATCGTACGAATAGGAATTTACTTGCATTTGACCGCTTACTTTATTTGCCTTGTGGAAAGCGACATCAACAATCTGATACTGCACTCGTTTGTTGACCGTAGATCACGTCGTCAACGTGGAACTGACACTAATCGACCTAGAACTTCTTATCGCTATGTGTGCTGCGCGATAAATTCATCCTAACGAATCGCAAAGTGAAAAATTGGGCATCACGAAAGAGACATGAGCTTGTGATGTACATCCATGATCGATAATGACCGAAGGAAGCCAACAAAATCTTGAACACATTTAACAGACTGTTTCGTGCGGCTAAGAAAACTTCAATTAATTATTTCAGCATTTGAGGGTCTATTAATCTGTGGAGAAGTATATTGCGAATATATGCTTCCAAAAGCATTGGTAGCGTTTGATAACTTAATCAGATCTCTTAGGTTTCGTAGGTCATTTTGAGTATTAGAGGAACATTCAAGTATCCTAATAATCTTGTCGATTATTAATAAGTTTGCGTTTCGCCAGCAAGGTAAAATGTTGTGTAAATTCCAGTTGGTCCTTATTAGACACATTATGGATGGCACAAATGTGCTTTACTAACCTTCTCTCTACCCTTGACGTTGGGACACGAGCAGTAGATGTTGGGGTTACATTCCATGTATGTAACCTCCATATGTCGAAAGCATTTGACCGCGTAAACCACAATATTCTCTTGCAAAAACGGGAACGTTGTGGTATCACTGGCAGACTATTAGCCTGGTTAGAAACTTACTGAACTGATCGGCTTGTTTAAGTCTTTGTGGACGGTGCTTTATCGAAGTCAGTAGCCGTGACAAGTGGATTGCCTCAGGGATCCGTCACTGGAACTATCCTCTTTGCACTGTATGCCAATGACATACCAGCTCTCATCAAATTTAAGATCGTACTGTTCGGGACGATATAAAAATGTGGTCGAGGATGAATAAGCCGGAAGACTGCGAACTGTTCAAGAAGGATCTGGACAACCTCGAAGCGAGGCCCATATAAAATCACCGACTTTTCAATATTCAAAATTGTCAGATGTTATGCCATGGAAAATATGTGGAGTTTCAGTATTTTCTTGGTACACACAGCCTCTCGTGGACCATGGAACAAAAGGACTTAAGTGTGTTAATAACCAACACCCTGGGGATGTCGAGCCACTTCAACTTCGTCTATCGAAATAGAACACAGAAATTGTCACTCCTAAAGAGAACTTCCGCTAGATTCCCAAAACAGACGATACCCTGCATTATAAGTACGTACATCAGACGCACGATGGAATATGTAGTTCAAGCATGGTCGCCATAGCTTAAAAAAGATGTTGTGACTTTGCAAAAATATACCATCGGGCTACAAAACTGATCGGCGGTCTCAGCCGTAAACCATACAATGAGCGAATCAAAACCCTGAATTTAATCGAATATCCACGTCGTCGACTCCGGGGGATTTGATTCCGGTTTACAATATTTTGAATACCCTCTACACCCTCTACAATTTAATCTTATTTAATCTACTGGGGTCGCATAAGACAAGAGCTCACACATTTTTTAACTGTCCCTCACTCGCGACTCATCTGTAGACGACATTTTTTTGCCGTGCGACGTCGTTTTGTCCCTTAACCCGTGCATCATGACCCATGCATCTACTTGTGTCATCCCACCCATCGGAAACAATTTCTGCACTTTGGATTTTTACGTGATTCTTGAACTGTTTAGTAAGCAACCAAATCCCCATTTTCTTGTTATAATATTCTATTTGCCATTATTAATCTGTGGTATATTGCAAAGCTAGAACATTAAAATTGAATTGATTTGAATTGAAGTTTGCAAAAGGAATTAAGCTGGAAATATTCGATGAGTCTGAAAATGAATAACACCGTAACGATAAAAATTTGAATCTCCAAAATACGCCAAGATAACCGTAGCTTTTACCCCTGATTTCAGTGTTATGTTCAACTAGAACAGAATACGATTATTTCGAACAATTTGAATTAACGATAACTAGCTTTGACTAAATTACCTCACACTCGAATATATAATTTGGAATAACAATATAACAATACGCCGAAGCAATTGTCCTTTTGTGAACAAGTCGTGCACTAAAAAGTCACGAATTATCACAGCTCTGCGTTAATCTCATGCGTGTACTTCATAAGGGCATAAGTTGGACATGCCGAGTAGGTGGAAGAAACAAAGTGCTCATCAAATTAAATGAAAGTGCATGGATTGATTATAAATAGGACTGACGTGTGCCGAAATTCTGCAAGCGAAAACTGAAGTAACATGAAATTCCAGGCACTGTTTCTCATTGTGTTAGTGCTCATCGTGACAGCGTCGCTGACAGAAGCCAGAGGTAAGCCATTGTTCTCATCAACCTCATTTCGATTTTTGCTCAGATCGTGGCAATCGTCGTGACAAAGGCGATCGAGATGGCTACAATGATGGGAATCGGTGGGACAACGATAAGCGCCGTGGTGATGACTACAAATACAAAGGTGATAAATACCGCAAAGGGAAGGGTGACAACGACTGGCGTGACTCGGGAGATCGCTGGTGATTCCCGATTCCACTATAAACTTTGTCAATGATGAATATTCCACAAGGAATGTTTTACAATTTTAACAATGAATTAAAATTAAAGACATGTTTTTAAATTCATATCTTCTTTTTCTGTTAATCAAACTGAGAATCATCGTTCGTCGTAAAAATCACAATGGTAATTAAATCGATTATATATTCGGTTTTATCGATTGTTAGATGCTCATTATCTCCCGAAGAAAGTTGCTTCGAATATGTCGAAAGATGTTTGGGATTTTATCAAGTATATAGGTTGTAGCTCTAACCGATGTTTTCAATTTCATCTTTACAAAAGCTTGAAAACCAAGCAATATCGTTTGAGTTACTGAATTTCACGTCAGAACTTAAGGAAGCTGTCGCGTCATGCGATTGAATGGCCTAGTTAACGAATAAGGATTAAATTCCGACGAGTAGTACAGCAACCGAGTCGTTTGCTGCAATTCAATTTCATTTTATTGTTACTACGCGCCTGTTGAAAAATTGTGCGTTGCGCCATAAAGTTGCACTGTATCCAGCAGCCCGTAACTAAGTAGTTCAAACTTCAACAACCCTAAAATAGATCCAATCACCCTCAGCAAATCGCTTTGTGTAAAATCTGCGAGAGAACCAAAACATTCTAATTCGCAACAATTCCACAACAATGAGTTTAATAATAACATCAGTTTTAGACTAGATTATAACCTTCTACTTCAAAACAATTAAATCCTTGCTGTATCGCGTTTATTATGCAATCCCATTATTTTCATGGTTCAATGATTAATCTTTGATATTGATATTTCGGGGGATAATTGTCTTAACGATAAGCTCAGAAAAATCGAAACGTTTTCGAAAACGGATACAAGTATTAAATGGAACTTTAATTGTGGTATGAATATAGCACAGTAAATATTATTAGCGACATCGGGCTTTTTGCACAGCGGCCTCAAGTTAGATTTTACATATTCTTGAACCGGTTGAATTTGTATCTTTAGGATTAATCATTTTGTTCAAATAAATGTGAGATTTTCCCAGTATTCTGTTTTCTAATTATCGGGTCGCATCAAGTTTGCATTTACACAAGAGTGTTCATGCTTATTAATAGAAAACACATGTTAGATGAAAGACTTTCGAAACGTACAAAATGCGTAGACTCACATCATAAAATCTCTTAGGAAGCAGAACATAGTTTTTAAGTGATTTTGCACGGAAAAAAGGGAAAAGTCTAGAAACGTGTTTGGTATTTGTTATTCATTAGAATGAATAGATGATAGCACCGCGTCCTCTACATTAACCTTTCTCCTACATGGCAAGTGACCCCCGTCGGATTTCCAGAAAACGTTCGTCTGGAACGTTGCCCACAATCATGAAAACCTGTATTATTCCAACCATGGAGCACAAGTCGCAAGCTTGATCCCCTGGTTACAAAAGAATATAACATTGCGAGATATAATACCCCATCGCTAAACCAAACTCGTAGATGGCAGCCAAAATTTAACCTTGGATTCCCTACCCCAAATTAGCCTTCGAAGTGATGTGATACTTACAAAATATTACATGCTCAACATCATCTTTTAAAACATTTATTGGAATCCCGTGAGTCACAACATACACGCAGCCACTCGACGACAATACAAATTCCCTCATTCCCGTATTAGCTGTCGCTGATAGTTTTTATTCTATACGTGTCTGCTTCCTGTGGAATGCCCTTCTGAAAATATTGTTTGCGCTACCAACGTCAAAACATTCGTTAAAAAATGGACATGTATTTGTTGCCTAACGATTTGACGACGACTGCATAATTCATTTATATTCATAGATTTATTCATAGATGATATGCGGGTAAAAAGCTATATTTTACAAGACCCACAAAAATGTACATTGGTTCGGATGGTAAAAAATATCAAAATATTGTTAGAGATTATTGTCAAACGTGAAAAAAACCTGTCCATGTGGACATCTAGTGATTTATTGAAAACGTCAATGGATCCAGATTGTACCACGTGAGAAGGTAAACTGTTCCACAATTGCACATTGCGAACGGAAAATGCATTTTTGCCGCAGTTCAACCTGCTGTGCTGTTGGTAGAGTTTATGATGGTGACCACGCAGATGTGTGTTATAGGAAAGATGAAACAAACGACTGCAAGGATGATTCGTTTGATTAAACACTGCCCAAATGAAGATTAGTGTTCCTCGTTGCCGTCTGTATTGAGCCGAATGCAAATTCAATATTCTAATTCTTGTTTCGAATCAATAATTAGAAAGTCCCAGGACGAGATTTATCGCCTGCGCTGTGGAGTTTCCAATAGGTGAGTATCTTTTATCAACCAAGGATCCCATGCCGGTATACCATATCGATATGAGAACGGATGTATGTTGAAATCAATTTAAAGACAATTTTGGGGGCAAACGAACCTAGGACTCTTCTAAGGAGACCCAAGTTGCTTTCAGCTTTGCTGGCAGCGACTCGACATTGCACTGAGTTTCCTGAGTCAGATTGGATAATCACGCCTAAATCTTTTCCGGAGGCTTACTTGCTCAGGCTCTTGAGTTCCTGGAGGAACATAGGGCCTCGGCAACTTGTCTCCAGTTTGGTCTGTCCATAGCAGCCACTTCAATGTCGTTCCAGTTAAGTCCACACTTGCGGATTTCCTCCTCACACGAGCGCTTCCAAGATAGCCTTGGGCGTCCGACCCGTCTCTTCCCGATTGGTTCCATACCAGAGCAGGACGCGTGATGTCATCATAAGGTTTTCGCAAGGTGTGCCCAACTCATCTTCACTTTCTACTGATCTGCTGGGCGATCGGGTCCTCAGCAGTAATCTGGCACAGATCTTGATTCCTTATCTTTTCTGGCCATTTCACCCTAATAATTCGACCAAGGCAATTATTGTGGAATGATTGCAAGCGGCCAGAAGTCTTAGCTGTCACTCACCAGGTTTCCGATCGTTAGAGTAGCAAGGATTTGACGTTGCTTCTGAATATACGGATTTTCGTGCGTTCTGATAGAACCTTCGACTCCCAAATGGGTTTCAAAGCTATGAACGCGTATCTTGCTTTGCCGATTCTGGCGACTATGTCTTCGTCCGTGCCACCACTTATTGAAACAAGGCTGCCGAGGTAGACGAATTGCGTGACGTCTTTAACTGCTTTACCACTGATGGTGATTGATGGGTGTCCATCAATTAGCACACGGAGGACTTCTGTTGTTTGCGTATTCACGCGTAGTCCTGCATATGAAACAAAGTGTTTTAGTCTATCGGTCTTTCTCTGGAGACGTTGGGGGTCACGTGATATCAAGCAGACATTATCAGCGCATTCCACATCCTCAAATGGTCGGATTCCTTCCAATAGATAGCGTTCCTCTCACCCTTTACTGTCTATTTCATTATCCAGTCTATTACCAAAACAAATTTAGCTGAAAATATTCGATGAGTCTGAAAATGGCTAACACCGTAACGATAATAATGTGAATCTCCGAAATACGCCAGTATAACCGCGGCTTTTACCCCGTATTTTCTGATTTCAGTGTTATGTTCAACAAGAACAGAATACGGTTATTCCGAACAATTTGAAGTAACAATAACCAACTTTCATTAAATTAACTGAAAATCAAAAATATAATTTTGAATACCGATAAAACAATACTCGGAAGCAATTGTCCTTTTGTTAACAAGTTGTGCACTAAAAAAGTCACGAATTATCACAGCTCTGCGTTAATCTCATGCGTGTACTTCATAAGGGCATAAGTTGGACATGCCGAGTAGGTGGAAGAAACAAAGTGCTCATCAAATTAAATGAAAGTAAGTAATGAAAGTAAGAAATGATTGAGTATAAATAAGACTGACGTGTGCAGAAATTCTGCAAGCGAAATCTGAAGTAACATGAAATTCCATGCACTGTTTCTCATTGTGTTAGTGCTCATCGTGACAGCGTCGCTGACAGAAGCCAGAGGTAAGCCATTGTTATCATCAACCTCATTTCGATTTTTGCTCAGATCGTGGCAATCGTCGTGACAAAGGCGATCGAGATGGCTACAATGATGGGAATCGGTGGGACAACGATAAGCGCCGTGGTGATGACTACAAATACAAAGGTGATAAATACCGCAAAGGGAAGGGTGACAACGACTGGCGTGACTCGGGAGATCGCTGGTGATTCCCGATTCCACTATCAACTTTGTCAATGATGAATATTCCACAAGGAATGTTTTACAATTTTAACAATGAATTGAAAATAAAATCACATTTTAAACTCAATTTCTTCCCATTAAAGATTCAAAATTTAAGAATTTGTGGACACAAAAAGCACATAGCCTCACTCTTACCATAGCGTAGTAAATATTCCACCACAAAAAAGAAATTACACATCATCATGCATTGCATAGCCCAGTTAAATACGTAACATGAATAAGCATTGTGCCAAAAAATTAGAAAACTGCCCTGATTAGCCCCATCTACAAGGATGGCGAGAAAAAAAATCCGTTAAATTATCGTCCTATAGATTTATTACAAGTGCTATCCAAAGTAACGGAGTCCATCATAGCTGATCCCTTGCGGAATCACTTTGAGACTAATATTTTAATCTCCATACACAGCATGGATTCAGAAAAAAACGATCTTGCCGGACAAACTTGCTATTAGCAAAAGAAGCCTGGTTTGAGCTACTGGATGCCAGCAACTTTGTTCCAAAGGTTGTCATAGCCGGAAGTGGCAGTGGGGATAAGCTCCCACTGTCTATAAAATGGTCCCATATGGCGTGCGTCTCAAATAGCCACTGACAACCAAGTTCAGCTTCTGGCCTGCACGAGTGGCTCGCTGAGCCCGGCGGAACTGCTTCTACCAACAGGAGAAGGGGCGAGGGCGAGTGACTGGCGCCTGAAAACCATGTTGCTTCGGGCAGATGGAGCTCGTTAGACTTGAAGTGCATTTCATCGAGGGGGAGGAAAACCCTGATTTTAAACCTCCGCTGCCTTGCGGGATACCCAATCGCGGGAAAGGCTTCGGGAGAAAACCCTGAGGAAAAATCTGGGGCAGAGTCTCGTAGACGGTTAGTTGGTA
Source organism: Atriophallophorus winterbourni (assembly GCA_013407085.1). Taxonomy (NCBI): domain Eukaryota; kingdom Metazoa; phylum Platyhelminthes; class Trematoda; order Plagiorchiida; family Microphallidae; genus Atriophallophorus; species Atriophallophorus winterbourni. Next base: position 31,834 of record JACCGJ010018803.1, on the reverse strand, counting down.
CACACCACCTCTTTCCGTCAACTTCGTGCTGCCTTGTAGGTCGCACTTGGTTGTGCAAAGGCTAGATAAGCTGACTCGAACAAACGCCGAGTGGTGCTGGGGACGCTGCTTTGTACCCAAATTCCCAAGACACTTCATGACTCACGAATTATCACAATCTATCGCTAATGCTACGGTGTTCCCGGTACGCTGGGTCCCTTAATACCCGCTCCCCATTGTTCATCTCATGTTGGAATGTCAGAACGCTCCTCGATCCCGGTAGCCAATGCATCACGATGCGCAGTCTCTGCGACTATGGCCTGAGTATAGGCTGCTTGTCAGAGGTAAGAATCCCGGGCACTGGTTGCATTCGTATCAAGATTCCAGGAAGGGACATCTCCTACTAGTTGTACCACAGTGGACCCACTGACAATTCCGAGCTACACGGCGATTGGGCTTGATGCGAAGGCCCAAAATGCCCTAACATTTTGGGAAGCCATTTCACCACGAATTTTGGTTATGCGTTTCCGTGGAAAACCGGTCAACCTGAGTGTTTTGTCTGTTTACGCGCCTACCATGCCCACTGACGATGCATCCGAAGACGCATTTTATGAAGAATTACAAAAGGTCGTAGATAAAATCCCTAGGCGCGTCAAGCTGATAATTGCTGGTGACTGGAATGCCCGTACAGGCGCATCGGACGCTACTACTCAGCGGATTATCGACAAGTTCAGTCTTGGAACACGTTGCATCATTGTGCGACAACTACAGTGGCATCAGTCTTATCGACATCTGCAAAGGTTTTTGCAGTGATTCTCTTATGCCGCTTTACGGAAGAGAGGGATATACGTACACGAGTCAACCAAGGCGGTTTTCGTCGAGGTCGGAGCTGCGTCGACCAGCTGTTCACATTGCATCGGATTCTGGAACATCGTTACCGCTATCAGCAGGCAACTACCGCTTGTTTCATCGACTTCGAAGCCGCCTTCGACTCCGTCGACCGAGATTCGCTGTGGAGTGTGATGCTGGCGGATGGTATGCCGGAGAAACTTGTGCGCATGATGCAAGCGTACTATTCATTCACGCAGAGCCGCGTACGCGCATATGGAATGGTGTCCTCGACGTTCCCCATTAGGACTGGTTTCCGGCAAGGGTGCCCGTTCTTCCCTGTGCTATTCAACTTCGCGATCGATTGGACAATGAAGCAGGCGCTTCCAGATTACGCCGTTGTGATACTGAGTCCGAGCGTCTCGATTGACGATTTGTAGTATGCCGACGACATCGTAATCTTGGGGGATGATGGAAAACGTGGCACGCGCCACTTCCGGATCACCGACGCTTGTCGTCATCCTAGTCGGTAACCTGGAATGCACGCATCCTTCGTTTATCCCCTCGGTACACATGCACCTCCCGCTGTGGAAACCATGGCACGCGCCACCCCGGATCACCGACACTTGTCGCCATCCTACCCGGTAGCCCCTACCATCAGCACATGCCGCCCAACACGAAAATTATCAGACAAGGTCCTTACCAGCCCGACGACACGCCACTCAGCTTTCTCTAGGCGAGGGGGTTCGCCATCGACCCTGGGGGCGCAGGAACTTCTCAGCACGGACTATGCTTTCGAAGCTTCTGGTTCTTCGTTGTCAAGCCTACAGATGTGCCTACATATGCTCCTACTGGGTTCATACTAAGACCATGTCAGACGGGCGATTCCCGCTAGCAGCACGTTCACCCCATGTGATTCGGCTCCGGCAGGACGTTCACTCCATGTGAGACGTGACTCGGCTTAGTACCTATCGGTTTTCGTGTATCCTACTCTGGTCACCATCGACAATCGACCCACGCTGATCAAGTGCCTTGGCTGACTTCGAAGTTACTGGTTGCTGAGAGACTATGTTCCAGCCTGGAACGACCTGACACCGCTTGGCCAGTTCAATTGTCAATTCCTGATCAGAAGTCTCCTCTGACCAGACTTCTTGGAAGGGGTCTGTGTAACAACATTTTGTTACTGTACATAACAATTGACCTTGATAACGCACTTCCCGTTGAATCGTGTTCCGTGATTGCTACTCTGTACCTTCTTGCACCTTTTGGCTACCGCGATAAACCTTCATTCTCCTGTGTTTGTTCCCCTACATTCTTGGGGACATTATTGTAGTAGTCACTCTACTACAAGATCTCGATATGATTCACACTTCGTCCCTAGACAACGAAATGCAATTGAATGCTTCAAAATGCAGCCTATTGTCTCTCAACAGCAAGTCGTGCAAAGAATATTATCTTGGTCGTACTGTTATTAAACCCGCCTCCTCCGAAAAAGATTTAGGCGTCATTATCCAACTTAGGAAACTCAATGCAATGTTGACTGGCTGCCTGCAAAGCTGAATGCAACTTGGGTCTCCTTAGAAGAGTCCTAGGTTCGTTTGACCCCAAAAATGTCTGCAAATTGATTTCAACGTACATCCGTCCTCATGTTGAATATGCTATACCGGCATGGGATCCTTGGTTGGAAAAAGATATTCTGCTATTGGAAACTCCACAGCGCAGAGCGACAAAACTCGTCATGGGAGTATCGAATTATCCATACGAAACGAGACTTTAAATATTGAATTTGCATTCGGCTCAATACAGACGGAAACGAGGAACACTAATCTTCATTTGGACATTGCTTAATCAAACAAATCATCCTTGCGGTCGTTTGTTTCATCTTTCCTATAACACACATCTGCGTGGTCACCATTCTAAACTTTACCAACAGCATAGCAGGTTGAACTGCGGCAAAAATGCATTTTCCGTTCGCAATGTGCAATTGTGGAACAGTTTACCTTCTCACGTGGTACAATCTGGAACCATTGACGTTTTCAATAAATCACTAGATGTCCACATGAGCAGGTATTTTTTCACGTCTGACAATAATCTATAACAATATTTTGATATTTTTTTACCATCCGACCCGATGTACATTTTTGTGGGTCTTGTAAAACATAGCTTTTTACCCGCATATCACCTATGAATTAATCTATGAATATGACTGAATTATGGAGGCCTCGTCAAATCGTTAGGCAAAAAATACATGTCCATTTTTTAACGAATGTTTTGACGTTGGTAGCGCAAACAATATTTTCAGAAGGGCATTCCACAGGAAGCAGACACGTATAGAATAAAAAATATCAGCGACAGCTAATACGGGAATGAGGGAATTTGTATTGTCGTCGAGTGGCTGCGTGTATGTTGTGACTCACGGGATTCCAATAAATGTTTTAAAAGATGATGTGGAGCATGTAATATTTTGTAAGTATCACATCACTTCGAAGGCTAATTTGGGGTAGGGAATCCAAGGTTAAATTTTGGCTGCCATCTACGAGTTTGGTTTAGCGATGGGTATTATATCTCGCAATGTTATATTCTTTTGTAACCAGGGGATCAAGGTTGCGACTTGTGCTCCATGGTTGGAATTATACAGGTTTTCATGATTGTGGGCAACGTTCCAGACGAGCGTTTTCTGGAAATCCGACGGGGGTCACTTGCCATGTAGGAGAACGTTAATGTAGAGGACCCGATGCTATCATCTATTCATTCTAATGAATAACAAATACCAAACACGTTTCTAGACTTTTCCGCCTTTTCCGTGCAAAATCACTTAAAAACTATGTTCTGCTTCCTAAGAGATTTTATGATGTGAGTCTACGCATTTTGTACGTTTCGAAAGTCTTTCATCTAACATGTGTTTTCTATTAATGTGCATGAACACTCTTGTGTAAATGCAAACTTGATGCGACCCGATAATTAGAAAACAGAATACTGGGAAAATCTCACATTTATTTGAACAAAATGATTAATCTTAAAGATACAAATTCAACCGGTTCAAGAATATGTAAAATCTAACTTGAGGCCGCTGTGCAAAAAGCCCGATGTTGCCCCATTCGCTAATAATATTTACTGTGCTTTATTCATACCACAATTAAAGTTCCATTTAATACTTGTATCCGTTTTCGAAAACGTTTCGATTTTTCTGAGCTTATCGTTAAGACAATTATCCCTCGAAATATCAATATCAAAGCTTAATCATTGAACCATGAAAATAATGGGATTGCATAATAAACGCGATACAGCAAGGATTTAATTGTTTTGAAGTAGAAGGTTATAATCTAGTCTAAAATTGATGTTATTATTAAACTCATTGTTGTGGAATTGTTGCGAATTAGAATGTTTTGGTTCTCTCGCAGATTTTACACAAAGCGATTTGCTGAGGGTGATTGGATCTATTTTAGGGTTGTTGAAGTTTGAACTACTTAGTTACGGGCTGCTGGATACAGTGCAACTTTATGGCGCAACGCACAATTTTTCAACAGGCGCGTAGTAACAATAAAATGAAATTGAATTGCAGCAAACGACTCGGTTGCTGTACTACTCGTCGGAATTTAATCCTTATTCGTTAACTAGGCCATTCAATCGCATGACGCGACAGCTTCCTTAAGTTCTGACGTGAAATTCAGTAACTCAAACGATATTGCTTGGTTTTCAAGCCTTTGTAAAGATGAAATTGAAAACATCGGTTAGAGCTGCAACCTATATACTTGATAAAATCCCAAACATCTTTCGACATATTTGAAGCAACTTTCTTCGGGAGATAATGAGCATCTAACAATTGATAGAACCGAATATATAATTGATTTAATTACCATTGTGATTTTTACGACGAACGTTAATTCTCAGTTTGATTAACAGAAAAAGAAGATATGAATTTAAAAATATTCCTTTTATTTTAATTCATTGTTAAAATTGTAAAACATTCTTTGTTGAATATTCATCATTGATAATGGTGAGAGTGGAATCGTGAATCACCAGCGATCTCCCGAGTCACGCCAGTCCTTGTCATCATTCCAGTTGAGGTATCTATTATCTTTGTCTTGGTCGTCATCACGACGGCCCTCATCGTCGTCCCAACTATTCCCATCTCGATCGTCTTCGTCACGATCTGAGCAAAAATCGAAATGAGGTTGATGAGAACAATGGCTTACCTCTGGCTTCTGTCAGCGACGCTGTCACGATGAGCAATAACACAATGAGAAACAGTGCCTGGAATTTCATGTTACTTCAGCTTTGTCTTGCAGAATTTCTGCACACGTCAATCCTATTTATACTCAATCCATGCACTTTCATTTAATTTGATGAGCACTTTGTTTCGTCCACCTATTCGGCATGTCCAACATTTGCCATTATGAAGTACACGCATCAGATTAACGCAGAGCTGTGATAATTCGTGACTTTTGTAGTGCACAACTTGTTCTCAAAAGGACAATTGCTTCCGCGTATTGTTTTATCGGTATTCAAAATTATATATTTGTGTGTGAGGTAATTTAATCAAAGCTAGTTATCGTTACTTCAAATTCTTCGAAATAACTGTATTCTGCTCTTGTTGAACATAACACTAAAATCAGCCAATACGGGGTAAATGCGCCGTTATCCTGGCGTATTTCGGAGATTCACATTATTATCGTTTCGGTGTTATCCATTTTCAGATACATCGAATATCTCCAGCTTAATTTGTTTTGCAAACTTCAATTCAATTCAATTCAATTCAATTTTAATGTTCTATAAAGCATATAGCTTTACAATATACCACAGATTAATAATGGCAAATACGAATATTATAGCAAGCAAATTGGTATTTGGTTGCTTGCAGAACAGTTCAAGAATCAGGTAAAAATCCAAAGTGCAGAAATTGTTTGGGTGGGATGACACAAGTAGATGCATGGGTCATGATGTATAGTTTTCTTCGATGCACGGGTTAAGGGACAAAACGACGTCATACTTATCTTGAAAATATTTCAGATTTTGTGAGTTTACATTTTAATCAGGTAGATTGTTCCATGTAAAACAAACTCACACGGCAAAAATGGTCGTCTACAGTTGAGTCGCGAGTGAGGGACAGTTAGAATAAATGTGTGAGCTCTTATCTTATGCGACCCCAGTAGATTAAATAAGATTAAATTGTTGAGGGTGTAGAGGGTATTCAAAATATTGTAAACCAAAATCAAATCCCCCGGAGACGACGACGTGGATAATCGAAAAAAAATCAGTGTTTTGATTCGCTCATTGTATGGTTTCCGGCTGATTCCAACGACATGTTTGGTAGCTCAATGATATATTCTTTACAAAGGCGCAACATCTTTATAAGCCATGGCGACCATGCTTGAACTGCATATTCCATTGTGGGTTTAATGTACGTATTTATAATGCGGGGTATCGTCTGTTTTGAGAATCTACCAAAATTTCTCGTTTGGAGTGACAATTTCTGTGATGTTTTGCGATAGAAGGAGTTGCAGTGTCTCGATATCCATACGGTGTTGCTTATTAACACACCTAAATCCTTTTGTTCCATGGTCCACGAGAGGCTGTGTATACCAAAAAATAATAGAACCCCACATATTTTCCAAGGTTTAACATGTGACATTTTGAAAATCGAAAATTAGGTGATTGTTTAGAGACCAAGCGTGGAGGTTGTCCTGATCCTTCTGGAGCAGTTCACAGCGTTCCGGATTATTTACCCTCAACCACACTTTTATAATAATGCAAGTGAACCAAGGCGTGAAATTCATCATCAAATTTTCAAAATGTTCACAGCAAAACAATGGGATTAAATGAGTGGTGGAAAGTTCGAATTAAGATATGTTTTGTTCCGTTGAAAATGGGAAAATTGGAAAATGAGAGCCGGTATGTCATTGGCATACAGTGCGAAAAGGATTGGCCTGAGGACGGATCCCTGAGACAGCTCACTTGTCTTGGCTACCGACTTCTACGAAGCACCGTCCACAGAGAACAAGCCGATCAGTCAGGTAATTTTCTAACCAGACTAATAGTCTACCAGTGATACGACAACGTTACAGCTTCTGCAAGAGAATACTATGGTTTACGTGGTCAAATGATTTAGACATATCAAGGTTACATACATGGAAGTTATCCCCAACATCTACTGCTCGAGTCCAATCATCAAGAATAAGGAGAAGGTTCGTAAGGCATATTTGTGCCATTCATGTGTATAATAAGGACCAACCGGCATTCACACTGCATTTATCTCGCTGGCAAAACGCAAACTTATTAATAATCGACAAGATTATTAGGATACTTGAATGTTCCTCTAATACTCAAAATGACCTACGAAACCTAAGAGATCTGATTAAGTTATCAAACGCTACCAATGCTTTTGGAAGCATATATTCGCAATATAATTCTCCACAGATTACTAGACCCTCCAATGCTGAAATAATTAATCGAAGTTTTCTTAGCCGCACGAAACAGTCCGTTAAATGTGTTCAAGATTTTGTTGGCTTACTTCGGTCATTATCGATCATGGATGTACATCATAAGCTCATGTCGCTTTCGTGCTGCCCAGCTTTTCACTTTGCGTTTCGTTAGGATAAATTTATCGCGCAGCGCACATAGCTATAAGAAGTTCTAGGTCGATTAGTGTCAGTTCCACGTTGACGACGTGATCTGCGGTCAACAAACGAGATCAGTATCAGATTGTTGATGTCGCTTTCCACAAGGCTAATAAAGTAAGCGGTCAAATGCAAGTAAATTCCTATTCGTACGATTAAAATCATGAGCTTACATATTCCTTTCGAAATGGTATTTAAAATATAGACTTCCTCATTTCAACATTCCATAGTGTCCATATTTTGGATTACGATCATAATCCATTCTGTATACAGGACACAGCAAGTGTACAAACCGGCGTTTTTCAGGATTCCTCTTATAAGTAACGTTTTTAGTTCGCCCACGGTCAACTTGCGTTTTCTCCAGACGCGAGATTAAATGCTTAGCCAGAGGTTATACGCAACAGTTGAACCAGGTTACGAGAATTGACCTACTGATTCGCTGATTCGAACGGGCAGTTTACAACTACAATGATTCGAGGCGATGCAGTTAATTAACTAACTATTTTGTTTACGTTGATTGTCGAACCACAAAAATTGCATGCGATGAAAACCAGTTCATTAGCTCGTAGCAGTGAACAATAATGGCAGCAAAGAGCAGGTCACAGATTAGGACATCCCAGACGATTCAGGTTCGAAAGTTCTCCATCACATGCGATTCTTCGCATCAAAACAAACTGCAGGATTGACAAAGAGAAAATGACGAGCAGGGTGGGAGCAAGCAATAATCCTTGTTCGATGCATCTGTGAAATTCAAAAGATTCTGGAGTGCAACCGTGATAGAGGAATGAGCCCTTCATGTCGGAATGGAAAAACTTAAAGAGATTTATCAGTCTTGGAAAACAGCGTATGAGATCAACCATTAAAAAGTACCTGCTAACGTAGTATAAATCTTTCGCTTACAATGTTTGCGACAGTTTTCATGAAGTTGTTTCAGACTATAATGAGGATTCTGAGAAAAATCTATCAGCCAAACCTTGCCAAATCGAATCTGCTAAATTTAGGCATAGTATGCCTAGTTTAATTGGAAGAGTCATTCCTCGGGAATTGTTGCAGTCTTATTAAGCGTGATGACCATGCTGTCTCAAATTCCTTGTCTGAGACTCTCATCCTTGTCACCACGGAAGGAACGATCGATGAAATGGTTGCTGTAAAGCTGTTCCACAGTGCTCGATGATCTCAGGTGTGATTTCGTAGTCACCAAATGGTCGTTCCTCTTGATATAATTAACTGATCAGTAATAACGGTAGAACCTCGGTATACAATGATTGCGAACGGAAATGTTCGGGTCAACATTCTATCTCCTCAATAGCAATTAGAAATGTGTCGGTATTCACTTGATCAAATTGCTTGCAAGTCTATTTGACTGATGCTGTCATGGTTCAAACAGAAATGTTTAATTCTTGTTAGCCAACTTTAACTTCAGTAGTTTTGGTTTAATTGAAAATGATATTCTCAACGCAAAGTTGCAAATATGAGTTCATATCAATCACTAGTGTCGCAGTCATTGACTCAATGCATGCCGTTTAAATGATGGTCAAACTAATGTCACGACTAGGCAGTACTTATTCCTGACTTGAGACTGAACTGTCAAAGGTATTTTTATTTTGTACGTGTATCTTTTACCTGGAATTCCCTAACCTCTAATGCTGCACATTTAGTCATCTTGGATATATTCAAATCGAACTTGGACAAATTCCGGTCGACCCATCCAAACAATTAACCTATATATTCAACGCCATTACAACTTTGAACTTTGAACCCATGCATCGAATTAAACTATACATCTTGACCCTATGGATTTACAAGTGCCACCCAACCGATCGAAAACAGTTTCTACACTATGGATTTTTACCTGATTCCTGAAATTCCCAATAAGCAAACAAATCCCGTTTTTACTAACTACGTTATTCGTAATTCCCATATTATTCTGTGGATTTTGTAAAGCTATATGCCTTGTAGACCATTGAATTGAATTGAATTGAATTAAGAATTACGAAATGCTGATTGTAGATTTGTTAACGTTTACCTGCTGTAAATATTTTCGCACAACCGTAGAATTCATATCGACATAACTAAGGCTTTCCACCTCTAATGAACGTGCCAAAGATGTTGGTAGGGACACATCCTTTGAACAAAAGACTCGCACATAAAATCTTGGTATGGCATCAGTTGTATCCCTGACTGCATCTGTCAATCCGTCCGCTATGTAAATATGGATAACCCCCTTTTTAACCTTAGCCGCGTTGTGTACGATCGTGCAAAGTATCTAAGAATGTCTTTCGGTATCAGCACCCAATGGTGATATTGAATTGTTTTCGCGAATTTTCGCCATCTACTCACCTTGTTTCGGATATGTAATTGCTTTTCATTAGAGAATCTTCAACCGTGACTTGAACATATCACAGATGTATAGAGTAAGACAAAAGGATGTGATTTCTGATGCTAGTCTACTGAGAATTTGCAGGGACTAAGACAGCATCGTGTAAACTAGCTGAGTCATGTATATGAAGCCTTAAGTGGTCGTACTTTCTCAGCCCATTCTTTAATCGCTGAACTCTGGAAGGCTCATTACAAGCAGACGGAAATTTCTTCTCGAAAACGTTTACCTGAAGAGATATGACAGTTATTGTCATTAAAGATACAAGTTTCACAGAACTTATTTTTGACTTCTCACTTCTGAGTTTGAAAATGAAGCTTCATATTGCCGTCGTATTGAGCACTGAAAATACTTTCTGTGAAACGAATAGAGCCGATTTAAAGAACAGTCATCATACTTTAAGCAAACGTTTCCGCAAAGAAATTTCGGTCTGCTTGAAAGTAGCATTCTTATGTTGTCCCCAACACAGAGTGGTGCTACTAAGAAGAATTCTTTACAACTCAATCTTTTCCGGACCTCTCGTTTAGTCTACAAAAATAATGAGGACCATGAGAAAATCTTTTGCATTCGATGTACGTCCATGTTCAACACCGAACGAAAAATGTAACGAACCTTGCGGTAAGGCATGCGGATCCTATCGTACTGTACCCACCGGATCAGTGCAAACAACACGAAACTGGTCACGATATGTGTGCGGGTGGGTAACAGAAATATGTGCAAATGAGTATTCTTGTGGTAATTGATTTCATTAATAACGGGGGAAATGAATCAAAATATAAGCATGTGTTAAACTATCGACATAAATATGGTGATGAGATGCCAAAGTTAGCGTAAAGGTGGTTTCCTATTATTAGAAAACGGGATTGCTAGTAATTGGTTTAAAAATGCCATGAAGATTATCTGAGCTTCGAGCTGATCTACTCGAAACGATATTCAACAGATATCAGGCAGCTTCTGTCTGTGTAGAGATTATCCACTGATTCATGAGCGTTTTGAGTGATTGTCAAAAGTACGCATCACGTTTTGTTATGTAATTTCGTGGAAAGTACAAAATTTGCTGTATAAATAATTTCAATTCGCAACCGGGTTCATGTTGTAAACGGTGCCGAATAAGTGACGTACAATGAAATTTCACTGGCTGTTGCTGCTCGTCGTGTTGCTTGTCATAGCCACTTCAATGACCGAAGCTAGAGGTATGTCTTTCATTGTTGTTGGTAACAGGATTTTGTCTAGGTGGAGGCCGTGGTGGGGGAGGCCATGGCGGTGGAGGTAGAGGTGGCTACGGGCGCGGCGGTGGACGTAGTGGCGGATACGGTCGAGGTGGCGGATATGGACGTGGTGGAGGTTACGGCCGTGGTCGTGGTTACGGTGGATATGGTCGCGGTAGAGGAGGTGGATACCGTGGCGGTTATCGGGACGGCGACTGGTGAATGTGGATCAGTCACACCGCATGATCTTCTTGTTGGATTCAATTAAAAATTACTCTGGGAACACTTTTTTTCAATTTTAATAAAATATTTACCGATATACAATGATTTTTCATTATTATTAAAGTGGATATCCGCATCGGGTGATCGCTGTTGACGATGAAATTTTGAAATCCATTGTCTTTTTGCTTGAAACCATTATCGCCATATCAGTCATTCGAACAATTTGTAATAAGATGTATACAATGCTTGTAAGTAAATCTACCAAACTAATTTTCAACAGAGAACACTCTCTATTTGTATATAACACCGTTACTTGAGAATTTTCATTGATATTGAGTTGTTTCCTATAATGTCACCTGAGTTGTTTACGTATGCGAATTCCGCGGTCTGTCTGGATGTAAGCGCGCCTGAGTTCAATTATTCGGTAGGAATCCGTAATGGAGTCTCGCGTGATTTCACTCTAATCTGACACCATTTTAAATCGCATGGATTAAATTTCATTTACCCATTGTTTTAAATTAAAGCCTCTATGATTGATTGCATTTTCAACTGTAATATGCTCTAAGAGGATTTCCAATGCAATGAAACTGATTTGTTGCGGAATTTTTTATCAATTAGTCATGGACAGCAGCTAATGCGTTGATTCCTGTACTGACAAGGAGAAGGACTTGGGTGTGTAGGTAAGCAGCACGTTGAAACCCTCGCATAACGCCACAGCTGTCTATGAAAAGACGTCACGAGTACTGCTTCTTCTAAAAGGCGTGTTCGGGAGTTTCACGAAGCAAACTGTTCATCGAATAATTAATACGTACTTGAGGCCAACCATGGAGTATGCGGTTCAGGCTTGGTCACCCTGGCTACAGAAGGACATCAGTCTCTTGCAGAGAGTATATCATCGGACCACCAAGCTCGTACGTGGTTTAAAACATAAACAATACGAAGATCGGATTACAAGCCCCAATCTCTTCGACTCTCGCTACCGCCGTCTTAGAGGCGACTTGATTCTTATGTTCAATATACTGCATACCCACAACCATCCCCTGAATCAACTATTCACACGACTACCAATACGAACAAGCCGGAGTCATAAGTATACAGTACTTATTCCCGACTCGAGGCTGAACTGTCGAAGGTATTTTTATTCTGTACGTGTATGTTTTACTTGGAAGTCCCTACTCCGTAACGTTGCACATTCACCCAACTTGGATATATTCAAATTGAACTTGGACAACTTCATGTCGACCAATCCAAACATTGAAATAATATATTCTGCATCATAAAGCTTTGAACCCATGCATCGAAGTAAACTATACATATTTACCTTATCAAACCGGTTGAAAACAATTTCTGCTCTATGTATTTTTACGTGATTCCTGAACTGATCAGTAGGCACACAAATCCCGTTTTACTACCCATGTTATTTGTAATTCGCATATTATTTTGTGGTTTCTGTAAAGCTATGTGCTTTTTAGACCATTAAATTGAATTGAATTGATTTGAATTGAATTGTTCAGCAGTTTTTTGATCTTTCGTCGATTGCAACATGTGACGTATTTCGACTTCTTACAAGATCTGAGAGCAAATCCTAGTATGCCACTATGTATGCCACTATAAGATAACCTTATTGTCGAAATATACTCAGCAGATAGGAAGAAGGCCATGCACTCCACCCTTCTCAACATAATGTTTATCACGTTATCATTACTGCAAAATGGTTGTCTCGAGTAAGAGATTTGCCGATCGATGCTGGTTCAGCACTTGTGTGTTATGGATGTAACCACGTGTACTATTCGACAATGACATCTGATGAGCATCTCATGGAAACTACATTATTATTGCATACGTGACGTTCGGTTGGATTATTTAGAGCTCCGACACTTTTGTATATAACTTTCACACTTTCATCCGATCGGCGTGATTTTTGAATATCTATCTGAAAGTTTGCTACGACGGATCTACTCATACAAGAATTATCCATCTTCGGCGTGTCGTTGTTTGTTTCCATAACACGTGGATTTTCTGTTGTTCGTTCGTTCATTTGTACTCGCTTCGGCGGTACAAATACTACAAACAAAACTTAATTTTTGCGGCTTACAAAGGCTTGACCCTCTGTCAACAACAAGAAGAAGACGATTTGCATCGCTTTTGTGTTTCTTCTTTTAGATGAACCCATCGGTGTTTAACACTGTCGGGAATTACTCGAAGAATTACTCAACGTGGAATCAATTTCACAACAATGTGCTCAACAACAGACTAAAAATTCGCCTCTAAATCGGGTGAGGAAATATTTTTATAACTCGTCACTTTCCGGCAACCTCACACAATACCACATTAACCAACCCCAGCCGGATCGATTTTTCTGCAGTGATTTGTACTTTTTGTTGACCCCGTTAAAATGAAACAATCTAAGGTATTATAGTCCTCACATCCCTATCCGTTACAAGAATAACTTTGTTGAAACCATCTGATGTTCGCAAAACATGCGTCGTCTGCGAGAAAGTATTGTAGTAAGGTCAAATCTGTCACGTGTCGCAACTGCTCACACCTGAGTCACGCAAAATGTGACACATCATTGACCCGGGAGTCGTTATTGATGCTGAACGATGAAAACATGCCTGGTGAAGGCTACGCATGTAACTAAACCGAACGAAGATTTACCCGTTTTAACAAATTTCCAGCAAAAATCCTGGATGATCGGATGTTGAGTTAAGAGCTCAGAATATAAACGGTGAAGGCATCGGTAGAGACTCTGGTCACCGCTCAGAATTCTCCGTTAACCCGTAAAGGTTTCGACTGTAATACTAGTCAGACAAAATCTGCATTTCTGAAAATCATTCAATACGATTGCTCAGCTGTTTCAAATTTGCCGGAGAGTCTTGACGAGCATTCTCATCGTCATGACGCCACCTTTAAAAATGCCATAGTTAAAGACGTTTCTTTCCAAGCTTCCCTGTTACAAAAATAGTTACAAAGCCCAAGCCATCTGCACATCTGTCCAATCCATCCGCTCGGCTAAAGCCCTCAGATCCATAACCAAAAGTCACGTTTCAAATACACAAAAAGCAGACACGATAGCTATTCGGTCTAAGACAGATGAAACGACCGGCAACCCGCGAGAGTGACAAGCACACAGCATACAGCCACTCCATGGACTAAGTGTGATTTGCACCAATGTAAAGGAAACGAGTGCCACCTTACTAGGTGTGTAACAACTGTGTTTTATTGGACCCAAAAACATTGACCTTGACACTTCTACCGTTCGGGCGTGCTACGTGACAGCTATTCTCTATCGTTGTACACGCTTTGGCTACCGCGATAAAATCTTCACTGTCCTTTGTGTTTTCTCCTACATTCGTGGGACGTTATTTTGACAATTAGTCTACTAAAATTGGTGAGCCCGACGTGACGCACGCATCCTTCGTGTACTACAAATTTGTTAGCCCTATATACATGCATCGTTTGTGTATTTTTCCAGTACGTCAATTTTCCCGATTTAAATCGGCGTTATTTATTTCACTGACATTCGGCCGTTCCATTGGTTTACCTGGTGAGTATGTCGCCACGGCTAGGCAATCACCATTTGCCTATGGAGATTAAGTGGCGCGCTTGCGACATTATATGAGCCTTTTCCACCAACCACCCCCGCGGCTTCATTCAAAACGGTCCCACGTTGCACATTGACAGTATGTCTTTCTCCGAAACGATATAGTGTAGCAACCTCTTCACTCTCTAACGATTCGTAGAAACAGTCATGATTGACCGCAAATGTAGGAATTACGCTGTCTTGATTGACAAATTCAAACCGGTGTTCATGGACGATACAGTTGACCCGATAAATCCGCAAGACCGACCGACAACTAAAGCACCACCAGTAATAACCACTACTACACCCACTACCAACTCGCAGCCCTCCACCACAACAACTAGGCGCGCGGAAGCGTAACCCGTACGGTTCGCCGATTATGTAGTGCATATTTAACACGTTTCTACCTATATGTATTTTTGCTGTGCATTTTTTGTACCTCGTCTTTATTACTCGGTCGTGGCCTTAAACACATGCATCAGAGAAAGTTTTTTCTTCTTACCACCTCAGTTACGCACGCACACTTAACACTGATGCGACCGTGGTACAAGCCATCCACGGACCACCGGCGTTTATCACCAACCAACCCGGTAGCCCCAGTCATCAGCCATGAGCACTCACCGTTCAACACGAAATCTATCAAGCAAGGTCCATACTAGCCAGGAGAGGCCGTTTGTCATCAACCCAGGGAATGCGGAAATTCTCAGCACGTACTTTGTTTTCGAGTCATCTGGCTCTTCAGTGTCACGCCTACGGATGCTCCTATATCTACTCATACTGGGTTCGCACTAAGACCATGCAAGACGGGCGATCCCCGGAAGCAGCACGTTCACCCCATGTGAGACGGCTTCGGCAGCACGTTCACTCAATGTGAGACGTGACTTGGCTTAGTTTTGTTCTGTTTTTCATGTACTCTACCTCGGTCACCACCGGCAATCGTCCCATGCAGATCAAGTGCCTTGGCTGACTTCGGAGTGATTGGTTGCTGAGATACTATGTTCCAGCTTAGAATGACTTGGCACCGCTCGGCCTATTCGATTGTCAATTCCTGATCAGAAGTCTCCTCTGAAAAGACTTCTTGGAGGAGGGCTGTGTAACAACTGTGTTTTACTGCACCTAAAATCATTCACCTTGATACATCTTCGGCTCACACGTGCTCGGTGACTGCCTTTTGTACCGTTGTACACGTTTTGGCTACCGCGATAAAATCATCACAGGGACAGGATAAATCACGATAGAGAAGAATGATTAAAGTTGTGCAGCAGCATGGACTTGGAGCCAGTTGGAATATTATCACTGGTTCGGCTAAATCATCAAATGTGGATCAGCTGACAAAGCAACTGAGAAAGCAGGGCAACGCAAACACGTTATGCTGAAATGGAGATTCCTGATTGACATAATGATCGGTAATGACGCCCTCAAAATAACGTTCTTGAGTAAAGATATTTTGAACTCGGTCGAAAGTCGATGGGGAAATGGACACAGACCAAAGCCATGAGCAATTAGACTAAGCGCATTGAAAATTAATATAAGACAGATAGATGCAACACAAAGTGCAACAAAATCACCACCAAGTCAATCTGCAGCTGACGTGTCAGAAACAAATGCAGTCGACACTATAGATCACTGTATTACAACAGTACAACTTCAAAACGGCCAGGCATTATTGTAAGCTCACTCTGAAGGAGTCGGTCTAACAGAAATTCTGCACTCCGCTAGTTTCACTTTCCACACCATATCCTTATCGAGTGAAACTACTATAAAATGTCTCTACACAAACGTACAATGTCTGGGCAACAAAATCGGTGAACTACGTGAAGTTTTTCTGAAATGTTCGCCAGACTTCATCACAGTAACAGTAACGTGTCAATAGACACGCCAAAAGATAGTAATCATCACCAGAGACAGCATTACACCGGTAGCATGTACCGAGCGCTCAACTGCCACACAACCATGAAAAAGTGAAATCCTAAAAGATTTGGAAAGGTGGGACTTAATTAGATACGGATTCAATAGCAGAATAAGTACAAACAAACTAAGACGAGATGCCTACACCTCGAATGGAACATTTATTCTAACAAGTTACTTGAACGAGTAGAGCGACATCAACATGATGGCTTCATTAATGCTTTCAATGCCAAGCATCACCACAAGCTATTCTTGTCACTCCGCTTGACAACATACACATTAGGCAAACACTCCGAGAATATGCTTCTGCAAGACCGCCATTAAACACGGTTTTTGGACATATCCTGAAGCGTAACTAACAATTGCGCTATCTGATCGCGGGGAGCCCAGCCTGGAAGTCGCGCTGCAATGACTTTGGAGATGTTACTAGTAATGGTTTTGAGCTGCCTATGCCACGTAACTGCTTGGTCACCATGAGATTTTGCGCCAATCGGGATGTGGCGTGGCAAAAGGAATCCGTTTCGGAAGTCGGTGATCCGGCATCCTTAAAAGTGGCACAACCAGCGTAACCTATGCAGGTTGATCTGTTTCTCTATATCAAAATTACTATCGAGCAAATTATTTCGGCGAGCATCGGTGCTTATGTGATTGTAACAGCTAACTCCTAGAATGTTGCAGAGACATTGGTTGTCAAATACCTGGAGATGCTGAATGTGTTCTTTATGTAAGGTCCAAGTTTCGCACCCATAAATTAATACAGTTCGAATTGCCGCTTAATAGAATCTACCCTTGAGTAACAGAGACAGTCCTTTTTGACGTTAGAGATGAAATAGGTCGCAGAATGCTACGGTCGCTTTAGAAATGCGTACCGAAACCTCGTCATCTAAAGATGCAGAATTATTGATACAACTACCGAGATACGTAAAACGATCCACAATTTCAAGCACTTGATTGTCATGTAATTAAGTGCTGTTTGATAAGTACTAGCTAGGTTGTTCAGTATCGCCTCTGCATTTGTGCACGAGTCGAAGACCAGACCTATATCATCAGCATAGTTCAAGTCGAGAAGCTTGCAACCTGTCATTATGTGAACTCCGAAAGTTGTGGCTACTTCCTTGCATAATTCCTTGGCATCAATTACAAAATTGAACAGAAACGGAGAAATCGGACATCCTTGTCGGACGCCACTTATAGTGAAAAATATAGGTGAGGGGTCATTGTAAACCCTAACGCATTTGGATGTATGAGCATAAAGTGCATGCAGTATGTTGACATACTTTGCCTTTACACAGTAAGGTGTTAAATAAGGCATTCCAATCGACTTAATCAAATGCTCCGTTAAAGTCCAAAATGATGGCTATCGTCGGCGTCGTTAAGTGTGCCGCAGTTGTAAGATCTGTCGAAGAGTAAAAATGTGGTAGACCCATCCTCTGTCAGGACGGAATCCAGCTTGCTGCTCTCTGATATGTGATTCCCTATGCGATGTTAATCTACGATGGCATATAGACGCTAGTAATCTCGTAATGATGAGAATGAGACTTATCCCGCGGTGATTAGAGCAGGAGCTTCGCACACCTGTTTTTTATTGGCATGATAACCGATTCTATTTAAATCTGAGGGTCGGATTCTGACAACTACACTTCACGAAGGAGATCGCTTAATGTGTTGATTAGTACTTGGTCACGTTCCTTGAATAAAACAGGTGGTATGTCATCGGGGCCAGCAGCTTTAAATCGTTTCATGGATTCGATACATGCTTTAATTTATAAATAACTAGGGGGGCTACGCAAACAGACCAAGGATCATACTGTTTCAAATGAGGAAATGATTCTGTTGCAGGCGGACAGCTGAATTGTTCTTAAAATGTTCGGCCAAGCGTGAGAGGCGGCGATTCCTATTAGTGATAAGTGTACCGTCTATTTCAGCGATAGTCTCACTCACTCTTTTGTTCGTAGAACCGGTCGATCGAATAAGTTGGAAGAGTTTTCGCACGTTACTCGAAATATTTGCTATTTCCATTTGTGCGACCTTATTTAGCCACTACTTTTGTCTGTCTAGTATTAAACTCCCTATAAGTATATTTCTTATGCGGCTACACTCTGTATTGTATAAGACCAAGAGGTATTTGGCGTCGCTGGTGAAGAATTTCTATAGAAAGTTGTGAAATCAAGTGTGACTTTGGAGTTGATTTTGTTGTCTCACAGGCTGATATTTCGGCAACCCGCATAATCCCTGCTATTTTGTTCCACCTTTCATCGACAGTTGCACATAGAGCAACTGGGAGTGAGTTACTCAAGGTGGTCCTATAAAAATTCTTGAACTGCAGGCTAAGAGAATTTTTAGACGCAAAATGTTACTTTTTTGTATAATTCGTACCGGAAATCTTTAACGAGAACCTACATCTCAAAAGAGCACGATCTGAATCTATGCAGGTATTCCCAAAGGAACGAAAGTCCTCAATGCAACCTCTCCAGCGAGCACCTATGGCGATATGGTCGATTTGGGCCGAAGGTTGGCTTCCATGTGGCACATTGACATCTTTGATGGCGAAAGTAAGTGCTGCTAATGAATAATCGAGATTGTGCACAGAATTGTATAAACCGTTCACCATTATCTGTGCGTTGGCCTTCAAGACCAAACATGGCACCTAATTGTGATTCAAATGTATGTATAAGCGATCCAGTGTGGCATTCATATCTCCCGCTAAGACAACAATATCGGAGCTTTTTGCACGTCGCGAAAGAGCATATAAATCGTCGTAGAAGGCGTTCTTCTCGTTGTCAGAAATGGTGTTAGACGGGGCGTAAGTTCCTACAATAAACAAGCATCTCTGATTAGATGATTTTGAGTTTGGTATAATATTAGTGGTTAGTCTAACTGCGCACATCCTGCAATAGCAAGGAATCCAATCGATTAGAGAGGATTTGGCACGTGAATTCAGCACTATACTAACATCAGCCTGTTCTGAAATGGCAGCCACATAATCACCAGAGCAGCGAAAAAAGTAACGAGTCGAAAGGTTTGGGGCAGTAAGTTCAGTAATTATAGAAGGATCATATAAGCGCGTTTATGTTAAACAACAAACATCAATAGTTTGACAATCTAAGGTAAGAGCCAATGCAGCTTGCTGGCCTATCTGTCTGAGTGTTCTGACATTCATAGCTCCGAAGTGAGCAGAGTTCCGTGTTTTCAGAAAGTGATCTGTAAATTCGCGAACATGTTCAAACATGTTCAGCGCGGTGTTTCTTAAGGCTGGGATAGACAGACGGAGAGTTGTTAGGAGTGGATGAAGGAAGGGAAAGGTCAGAAATAGTTTGAAGAGTAGGGCCAGCAATATCTTGTTTACGTTTACCAGCTCTGCTGTATGCAACAGGTAAGCCGACCCTGTTTATCGCCTGCGACGGCCGATGCAGCATGGAGTTATGTTTGTTGTCATAGTCATGGTTGTCTGCGGGCTGGGATACTGCCAGGTCGCCCATGCCTAGACAGGAGAACAATTAGGGTTTCGACCAAAGCCTTTGCATAAAAAGCCTGACTTACAAGGCAGCTGGTTAGGTTGAGACCGTGTTCGTCTGACCTCTATCCATTGACCTTCCTGGTATGAGTGGCTCTGAAGCTGCTCGGTGAGCACCACCCCGCATAGCTCAATGGGTCATGAAGGTAGATAAATCATCGCACCACGTTAAGGTTCAGTCTCAGCGCGATACAGAAATAGAATTACCCGGAATGTCACTTATTCACCATGACCGTGAAACGAGAGGAGGTGGAGTAGCTTTTTATTATAGCAAAAACCTGCTGTGCCATGAAATTACGGATTCAGACATCGTGTTACAGGATACACTTTTGTACTCAGTCCGATTAGCCAAAGGCGAAGACTGTTTTGGGAGTAGTATATCGCCCACCGTCAGCAGAAAATTAAAACCTGGCCCTGCTCGACAAAATTCGCATGGTTGCTTCGATTGTTGGTGAGTTCAAATTACCGAATATGCAGAGCATTACCATTCACCCGGAACACTCCCTCGAACGCGGATTCAGTGAGTTGCTGGACGATATTCCTCTTTATAACCACATTTAATGTAAGGCCCGATACAGCGGAACTGATGTACCTCCACTGCTATTGTCATGGGCTAACATCAGACATGAAGTCATTGCTATAGAGCAACTTCGTGAAGGCGCATTATCTGAAGCCAACTTCTTATTCATCCATTAAGTTGACTACAATGTCCCTTACATTTTTCAGAAAAGACCACTTATTCTTCTTTTCTTTTCGTGAAGCCATTTTTGACCATGCACATTTCATTTCTCATTCTGGAATTTAAGCAACTATCCGGCTGATATTGTCCCGTTTGGTTTCGCATGGCATGAATAAGAATATTCGCAAGTAGACAAGATCTTGTTTTCAATGCCAACGTACTAAGGTTCTTCAACAAACAACTACCACTCCTGGAGATTTCTTCAATCCCGAAGGTAGATTTGCACTTGTCCATTTATACTTAGTTGGTAATCTCACTTCTTCAAACAATTGTACATAAATTAATTTCTCTGCTGTTGACCGACATACTCGTTGTCCTATCACCGTTTCTGTTTTTGATATTACTTCAGAATCCGTTTGCTCGTGCATTCATCCAGGATTGGGTAGCAAACTTCGGCGCACCTGCTGTCGTTACCACCGACCGTGGGGATCAAATTCAATCTTCTCTCTTTTGTGATCTATCAACATTACTCGGTTGTCAATATATCCGCACTACTGCCTATCATCCGTCTGCTAACGGTTAAGTTGAAAGATTCAATACACAGTTGAAAGCCGCTTTAGTGTGTCAAGTTGACCCGAGCAAGTGGGCAGAAAACCTTCCACTTGAACTTCTTGGATTACGTACATGCGTACAAGAACACCTAAAATTGGTATACGGTTCACCTTTAACTTTTCCTGGTGATTTCGTCAATCCTCCTAAACATTTCCCCCCGTTTTCGACCAATTTTTAGTTGTGGAATTTTGGTTCTCATTTGCAATACCAACCCACTCGTCCTTCCACACCTTTCAATCTACGAACAACCTGACTTAAATACGTGCGATTCCGTCTTTGTGCGACGTGATACCATGAGCAAATTATTACAACCTCGTTCGCATGGCCATCGTTCAGTCATCTCACGCCAAGACAAACTTTTCGTATTAGACATCGATGGTAACCGTAATACAGTCTCGATTAATAGATTGAAGCCTGCATACCTTGAACTATCTTCCAATGATTCATCCCAGTCATCGTCCGTCAGATCACACCCCACCAGTTTTCAAATCGATTCAAATCACGTTCCCACAGCTGAGGCTACGTTACCCACTGAGCCTGTTCCCACCGTTCCAAGTCGTAGCGGCAAGCGCGTTAGGTTCACACGGCATCTTAAAAATATGTGTGAATGACCTTTTGAGCTAGTTGTACGTACTGAGGGGAGTGTTGATGTATTTACTGTATTTCTATTTGGTATGCGCAAATGTTAAATCTTGTGACCTTGAATAATATATACTTTTGAATCCAACCAGCGCGGATCGTTCTCTCTTGTTGTGACTGAGAGAACTAGTGAGAACTTGTTTGTAACTGTCTGCACTGACTGCCGTGAATGTGGGAACTGAGCGAATCATTAACGCTCATGGAAACAAATCCATTTTAGCGACCTAACAACTTTATTCGTTACCTGAACTTCTATTCATCTGAACTTTATCTTAACGGATTTAGTCAACCCAATTTGTGGGTTATTGTTTGGCCTCGAAAGCTTCGACAGCGTGGAGAACCAGGAACTGACCTTTGTAGTAGACTGACCACTACAATAATTCAAAGTAATTCAAAGTAATTCAAAGTTTTAATGGTCCAAAAAGCAAATACTTTACAGTAACCACAGATTAAAAATATAGGGAATTCATAAAAACAACACAAATGTTTTATACATATGGAAAGTCAGCACGTGTATTCAGGTGCAAGGTTGGGTTTGGTCAACACACATACGAATAGGAATTTACTTGCATTTGACCGCTTGCTTTATTAGCATTGTGGAAAGCAACATTAACAATCTGATACTGATCTCGTTTGTTGACCGTAGATCACGTCGTCAACGTGGAACTGACACTAATCGACCTAGAACTTCTTATCGCTATGAGCGCTGCGCGATAAATTCATCCTAACGAATCGCAAAGTGAAAAACTGGGCAGCACGAAAGCGACAAGAGCTGTGATGTACATCCATGATCGATAATGACCGAAGGAAGCCAACAAAATCTTGAACACATTTAACAGACTGTTTCGTGCGGCTAAGAAAACTTCAATTAATTATTTCAGCATTGGAGGGTCTAGTAATTCAAATTCAAAGTAACTCAAAGTTTTAATAGTCCAAAAAGTAAATACTTTACAGTAACCACAGGTTAAAAATATAGGGAATTCATAAAAACAACACAAATGTTTTAAACATATGGAAAGTCAGCACGTGTATTCAGGTGCAAGGTTGGGTTTGGTCAACATATGCTTGTCAAGTTCAGCCTTGAACATGTTCAGGCTTGTTGCGCAAACGATATGTGGGGGCAGGGAGTTCCATAGAAAACAGACTCTGACAGCAAAGAAAAACTTTGGACAATTTGATCTGGAGTGTGAAATAATTAACTTTTAGCCATGCGATCTGCTACCACATGCTTCTTGCCGATGAAACAGGTGTTCAATTGGGTGATCCACTGTATGCAGAATGTTGAAAAGCAGGATCAAGTCACCCCTGAGAGGACGGTACGAAAAGTCAAAGAGGTTTAGTGTTGCAATCCGCTCCTCGTATGGCCTGTTGTATAGCCCGGTCACCAGTATTGTAGCCCGGTGGTATACCCGTTGCAGCAAGGTCATGTCCTTTTGTAACCATGGGGACCATGCTTGAACAGCATACTCCATTGTTGGTCTGATATAGGTGTTAATTATACGTGGGAGTATCTGCTCTGAGAAACGACCAAAGATCCTTTTGAGCAATGCTAAGATTTGGCAGGACTTTTTGTATACAACAGAACAGTGCCGTGAAGACTTCAGGTTACTGCTAATCCACACGCCCAGGTCTTTCTCTTCAGTAACCCATGAAAGTTGCTAAGATCCCAGAGAGTATGTGAATTCGAATGATTTACCGACGTTCAACATTTTACATTTTTGAATGTTGAATGGTAAGCAGTTCCGCAAGGACCAATTATGAAGTGCTTCGAGATATTTTGGCAGAATTTGGCAATCTTCTATGGTGCGTATGCTAGTCCAGACTTTGATGTCATCCGCAAATAAAATGATTTTTCTGCGTACGATTTCAGTTATATCATTCGCGTACACGAGGTAGAGTATTGGCCCCAAGACTGAGCCTTGAGGTACGCCACTTGTAACTTCTACTGGGCTGGATAGTGCCCCATCAACTCTATCCCTTATAATTCTACCAGTCAAGTAATCCTTTATCCAGGCCAATAATGTCCCAAGAATGTTGGAGAAAAGGCACAGGAGGTAGAAGATTTATCGCGCTGTGTAGAACATTCGAGAAGTTCGGTCATTTATTCCGAAAACGAATAGAGAATTATGTGTCGAAAACATTTTGTTGATGATTGTTTAATATCAGTACCTACTGAGGACGAAGCGAAATCCTTGATAAGACAGTTGACTACATTGTTACGAATTGGAGGTTTTTGCTCGACAAATTGGATTTTACTTGAAGATGTGCCTGCGGATAAACGAGCAATTAGCCAAGGTAAGCTACTGATCGAAAGAATGCTGGGATTCAAATGGAATGCAGCCACAGACGAAATCAAGTTTGATCTGAATCTTGCAAAACGCTGAACAACTACACGAATTTTGTAGTCAGTAGTCAGTAGTTTGTATGACCCAATTGGCTTGATTAGTACTTGGATATTTGCCGGAAAGAAATTACTAAAAAGTTGATGCAGAAAACTTTTGGGTTTGATCGAGCCGATGTGTGATCATCTTCAGTTAGTGTGCAATAAGTGGATCAATACCATGCATGTGATGAAGTAGTTACCTGTTACGGTACAAAGGTGATGGGCCCAGTCCTCTAAAGATCACTTTTCTAACGACCGACATGGCTATCGCTATCAATATCAACTGGAAATCCTACCGCGCAAAACTTCCACCAGACGTAAGACTGAGCGTGCTCAAGCGTGTTCTCTTACTAGCACCCAGTGAACAATCGCGGTCACAGTTTGATTGCAATCTTGTTACTGACAGTCAAAATGCTACTGAAAAAAATACGAAAAATGTCCGACTCATCGCGAGTTGGACCAATAGCTACATTACACGATCCTAAATTGTGTAAGATAAATTCGATCAAGTACATATATACGAATGCTCAGTGTTTAACAAACAAATTAGCTTAAGTATGAGAGCTTTGTGACAAACTTTCATCTGATTTGGTTGCAGTTACAGAGACTTGGTTGCGTCCCTACATGACCGACACTGAGCACTCGATTCCGAAAATGAAAATACTCCGTCGCGATCGCCTAAGATTCAGCGGTGGAGTTGCAGCATACTTTTATGAACGTTTAGCGCAGTGTAAAGTAATCGATCATCCTGAGTTCAGGTTTCCTGATTCGATGTGGTGTTCAGTAAATCTAGTGAATGGAGACGAATGTATGATTGGCATCATTTGTCGCTCGCCATCACCTGAAAGCTCTTTTAATGATAAACTAATCGAATCCTTGCAATACATCACAAGCTGCCAGGGTACTCAATAGATTATCATGGACGACATTGATCTCCCGCATCTGTTTTCAAGAAGTGAACACTCCCTGCATTCGTTTGATCATAAATTGAAGGAGGTTATCGAAATTGCTTCACTGCACAACCACGTTGATCAGCGAACTCGCGGACGGGGTGTTGACCATGTATTAACGAACGAAGCAACTGCGATAGAGGATATTTAATAACTGGCACCACTGGGAAAAAGTGATTATGCGGTGCATGTCGTGGATTATGTATTTAATTCAATTCAATTCAATTTTAATGGTCTAAAAAGCACATAGCTTTACAAAAAACCACAGAATAATATGACAACAACGAATAATATAACAAGCAAAAATGGGATTAGATTGCTAACTGGGCAGTTCAAAAATCAAGTAAATATCCAAGGGCAGAAATTGTTTTCGATTGGTGGGATAACAAATGTAGGTGCATGGTGTTAAGATGTATAGTTTTCTTCAATGCACGGGTTTAGGGTCAAATAGGCATCAAGGCTTCTCTTGAAAGTTTGCTGGTTTGGTGAGTTCACAACATTATCTGGCAGATTGTTCCAAGTAAAACAAACTCGCACGGCAAAAAAATGTCGTCTGCAGTTTAGTCTCGAGTGAGGGACAGTTAGAGTAAGTGTGTGAGCTCTTGTATTATGCGAGCTCCGTAGATTCAATAAGCATTGTAGAGGGTGATTTTCAGTATTCAAAATATTGTAAACCAGAATCAAATCGCCTCGGATACGACGACGTGGATAATCAAATAAATTCAGCGTTTTGATTCGCTCATTGTAGGGTTTCCGGCTGAGTCCAGTGACAAGTTTGGTAGCTCGATGATATATTCGTTGCAAAGTCGCAACATCTTTTTTAAGCCATGGCGACCATGCTTGAACCGCATATTCCATCGTGGGCCTGATATACGTATTTATAATACAGGGAATTGTCTGTTTTGAGAACCTACCGAAAATTCTCTTTAGGAGTGACAATTTCTGTGATGTTTTGCGATAGACGTAGTTGCAGTGGCTCGACATCCCTAGGGTGTTGCTTATTAACACACCCAAGTCCCTTTGTTCCATGGTCCACGAGAGGCTGTGTGTTCCAAGAAAATACTGGTACTCCACATATTTGCCAATGTTTAACATGTGACACTTTTGGAAATTGAAAAATATGCGATTTTTTAGGGACCAAGCCTGGAGGTTGTCCAGATCCTTCTGGAGCAGTTCACAGTCCTCCGACTTACTCATCATAGACCAAACTTTTATATCGTCCGCGAACAGTACGATCTTGCATTTGATGAGAGCTGGTATGTCATTAGCATAAAGCGCGAAGAGGATTGGTCGGAGGACGGATCCCTGAGGCACTCCACTTGTCACGGCTACCGACTTCGATAGAGCACCGTCCACAGAGACTTGAACAAACCGATCAGTCAGGTAATTTTCTAACCATGCTAACAGACTGCCAGTGATACCACAACGTTCCAGTTTCTGCAAGAGAATACTGTGGTTTACACGGTCAAATGCTTTCGACATATCGAGGTAACATACATGGATAGTATCCCCAGCATCCACTGCTCGAGTCCAGTCGTCAAGGGTGAGGAGAAGGTTAGTAAGGCAGGAGTATCCCCTTCTAAAACCGTGTTGCGCTCCCGAAAATAGCTTATTTTCCTCAAGGTATTTGCTCAGTTTTTTTGCCACGATCCTTTCGAGTACCTTGGATACGGCGGACAACAAAGTAACAGGTCTGTAATTTGCGGGCTCCGAACGCACCCCGCCTTTGAAAATCGGGGAGATTATACCAGATTTCCATTCAGTCGGTATGACACTTTGCGACAACGATTCGCAGAATAACTGAGTTAGAGGTCCGCATAGAGATTGTGCACAATGCTTGAGTATATTCGGGGTAATTTTATCACAACCAGGGGATTTTCTGGGATTCAACGATAGTAGTGTTCCCAGCACCTCTTCTTTGTTGATGGTTATTGTGTCCAATGGTAGAGGATGCGTTATTTCTGGATCCATTTGTATATCCACGCTTTCCTTTGGACAAAATACTGTAGCATAATAATTTACCAAAGCATCCGCGGTGTCAGCTGCATTTGTGGTCATTCCAGTGGGCGTCCGCAAGGCCGCAACTCCTGGTTTCACTGAACACTGCTTGTTCACAATCTGGTAGTGACAAATAATTGAGCGAACAGACAAAATTCTTCAGGAAAATAAAATTTTCATCATTAAATATCAATCTTTAGGATACACACACTCAGGAGTTTGATTTCATGGAATCGGGCTATCATTACAATACATTTCTAAATTATTTGAATTCGAAGATTGACGAAAACTCTGTTTTTATACCACACAAATGCAACCACAACAACCAGTTTGTTATCCGGAGTAGAACTAAAAAATGGTTAGTTATAAAGAGAGAGTCTTGGTAAACTGATAAGAATTTTGGTACGGAAGCAACTTGGAAGCGATTCTGTAGGATACGGAATCACGTCACGACTCTTGTAAGAAGAGATCTCACACAGTTTCAATGAAAATTCCTTAAACGAATGAAAAAGAATCATGAGCTACTCTACAAGAAAGTGAATGATCAATCAAGAATCAAACCAGGCGTATTCTCCGTACAAACCCTTGATGGATTCACTCCCTCTCCCCAAGATACCGCCGATGGTTTAGCAACGTCTTACTCACATGTCTTCTATACTAAGCGTTGTATCCCATATCCAGTTTTACCAAATTCACCTCGTTTAGAATTATTAAGTTGAATGATTGTCAATGAATATATGGTTTGGCGAGAACTTTGAAAACTAAAAGAAAAGATGTCCACTGACGCAGACAAAATTACCCCGGCCATACTTCGCAGGTGTCGCATTGCTTTGACTGCTACTTTCATGCGATTATTCAATCTCAGCATACAGGAAAGAAAAATACCACCGTATTGGAAAGCTGGGATGATAACTCCTATTTACAAATGTGGTAGCCGTTCAGACACAGCAAATTATAGACCGGTAACACTAATTCCGAAGATTTTTAAATTATTGATACGCATTGTGACTGCATAAGTGAACATTTTCAAAACCAAAGTATTTTGACTGCAGCAGAACACGGTTTTCGAAAAACTCGTTGCTGTTTTTCTAACCTTCTTACAACGTTTGAAGATGTAAATTAGCCAACAAGGTTTCGTCAGGGCTGCTCACGTTTTATCCTTGATCTCGTTGTCTCTTCAAGCGAAGAAATGGTTCGCCAGGTAGATTATCTCACATCACCAGGATAAAGTGATCACGTTGTGATCAGCTTCCAACTAGTACTCAGGTATGATAAAACCTCCTCTCAAAGTGAGGCGCAATTTCAATCGTGTAGACTGGGAAATTGTCTCAGAGGAAGATAAAAAGATCTTGTTTCAATATGTCGGTGATGATATAGCAACAAACTGGCAGCTTATACACCACTGTCTGTCTAACTTGCAATATAGGTTTATTCCGTTGTTGCACGTCAAGCAACGCAACAAGCCACAGTGGTGGGTACCTGCGATGCGACGTGTGATCAAAATGCGGGACCGTGGGTGGAATACTTACAAAGCTTCTCAGACACATCGGTCCTGCACAAGGTATAAAATGGTCAGAAATAAGGCTGTGGGAATCCAACGCAAGGCAAAACGTGACTTTGAATCACGGTTGGCATGCAATATAATTCAGTGCGCAAAGCGTTACTATAGTTATGCCTAATCCAAAGCAAAACGCGCGATTGGATTGGCAAACTTCAGCAGGAAAACTGACCCCAAATAGTCTCAGATTCAGAGAAGACTTCGGCCTTTCTCAAACATTTTCCGTCTGTTCAGAGTCTTGATCGCCAAATAGACCCGCCTAACATGCCAGTCATCAAAAGACCTTATATTGTTACTCCAATCGAGGAGTTATTCTTCAGTGATGATGAAGTTAAACTTGCTCTTGCAGCAACTAACCCCCATAAATCTGCGGGTCCAGACGACATTCGCCCTCAAATTATAAAGAACACTTCGCCAATACTAGCAGAACCTGTGGGTCGTCTTTTTAACTCATCATTGCAACATGGATATATTCCGAGTATTTGGAAGCTGGCTAATGTAATTCCAATACATAAAGGTGGTAGTTGATCCTCAGTTTGTAAGTACATAACTGAAAGTCTTACTAGCATCCTATGTAAAATCCTCGTGCAACTTATTAGGGATAGGATCTGTCGCCATCTAGTTGATTGTTCGTTAATGAACTCGGCTAAGGGAAGTCGTGCCTAACAAACCATTTGTTTTTTCTTAATGAGGTCACCATGAGGTTAGATAAAGGCCAACAAGTTGAAGTTCTTTACTTGGACTTTTGCACGGCTTTTGATTCGGTAAACCACAGATTGCTTGCGACCAAACATGGTTATATGGGTATCGACGGTCTTCTGAAGAAATGGATAATAGGCTTCTTAAGCAATGGATTCTTTCACTTCAGGATAGGCGGTATTTATCTCTCGAAAGTAAAAGTTGTTAGTGGAGTCCCTCAGGGTTCCGTACTCGGACCGCTACTTTTCCTTATTATCATCGATGATTTGGCAGCGTCGCTGAAGTGTCCTTGCTATATTTTTGGGGATGATGTCAAGTTAATCGAATCACTTGATGAACAGGATCTTTTTGAGGATACAGAAAAGGTCATTAAGTGGTCTGCAACATGGGATCTACAAGTTAAATTCACTAAAAGCTATCTCTTGTCTAAAGTCATTAAGAAGCTAGAAGTTGCTGGACCAGATGGTATACTTGAGATAAAGGGGTGCCGAAAGTTCGTGACTTAAGTATAGAGGTTTTAGCTGACTTTAAATGGGCTGATCAATGTGCAGCTGCTGCACAACGCGCTAGGAGCGAGCTTTTTCGCCTTTGATCAGTTTTTATCCTGCTGGTCCCTAGAGGTTTTCATACCATTATACAAAGCGGTCGTGAGACCACATCTCGAGTATTGCGTTAAAGTAAGGTCACCTTAATTGGAAAAAGATATTGCCTAGCATGAAGGTGTTCAACGCCTAGTTACTCGTATGACTTTTGGGCAATCAGGTAGGTCGTATGAGGAACGATTGCTGAGTCTAGATCTCTTCTCACTTAAAAGAAGGCGGCTACGTAAGGACTTGACTGAAACCTTCAAAAGCGTGACAGATTTCAGTACTATTCATCGAAGTGAAATGTATGCTCTGGCGGCAAGTGTGTGTACTCGAAGCCACCCATTAAAACTGGCCAAGCAACATGTCATGTCAAAAATTCGTGAGTACTTCTCTAATGAAAGGGTAGTAAATTACCGAAATCGTCTTCCTAAAGTAGTTGTTCGTTCTAATTTGGTTTCAAGAATGGACTCAACTATGTGTGGCCTTCATTATTTCCTGATTTTTATCCGTAAGTGAATAGTTGGTATGATCATCATGTTGTCTTTGAAATGCACTATGGTTTCTCCTCACCTATTGGTAAAGGGAGTTTTTCTGTTGCATTCCAGATTACTCTCATTCTAGAAGATATTTAGGAGGACATTGTTTGAAGTGGTGGACGCTTTTCTGTGGCATACCACCGAAAGAAATCTAGACGCTCGATTGGCTCGTTAGCCACATACTGTCCTGTGCAAATTGAGCTGAAGTAAACTGAACTGCTTACAGTCACGCGCTGTTCATATAGAAGTAGCTCATTCATTGGAATTCCATCTAAACACTAAGTTATTTATCCAGATAATGGATTTAACTTCATCGGTGCTTAACGAGTGCTGCAAATGTGGTTGAATAAATTGGGGAGTGACTGTATATCGGATGGGCTAGCTTCATATGGTTTTGAATTGTGTTTTAACCCTTCCTACTCTAGTCATCGTGGAGGTGATTGAAAACCACTGATAAGTCAATTCGTCGTGCTTGAATGTCACATTCACAAAAAAACATCGGACGGAACACTGCAAACGTCGTTGATTGGAGTTGAGCGGATTCTAAACAACAGACCGCCTGTTCCTTTTTCTTCAGACGACATTGACTCTTGTTCCATGTTTCCATACGAATTTATTTGCTGGATCGCTCAAACGACGGAATGCGTTCTGATAATGGGTTTGTTGACAGTTACAATAGGAATTGAAAGCAATCGCTGCACTTGGTGAACGTCTTCTGGAAGTGCTTGAAGTCGGGTTACATACCACTGTTACAGACAAGATCGTAAGCGTAAATTCCGTGTTGGGGATATCGTATTAGTGAACAGTGTTGAAGCCCTGAAACGTACTTAGCCCCAAAGTATTTTTGTGGATATCCACGTTTTCGACGATAATTTAGTCAAGTCTGTTTTTGTTCGTACAAAAATGGTTTGGTCACATGCGATATATGAATAATTCGTCTGCTGGAAGGAGTTGAAG
>JACCGJ010018802.1:0-26379 GCA_013407085.1 Atriophallophorus winterbourni | reverse complement strand
TGAGGAATGTATCGCGCCCAAGATCTATTCCTTGTTAAGATATTCCTGAAAAATTCTGAAACAACATTTTTCCAATTGTGTTCGGGTTATAAATACTATCCTCATTTATATTTATCATCCTCTGAATGAGATATCTCCTTAAGAGCCAAGATACTTCAAACACTCGATCAAAATACGTTATACTGTCTTCATATCGGAGGTCAATTATCCCATTTGCTTCCAACACCTTTGTCACAAGGAACTGCTTATTGAACAATTACGATCGAATTTATCTCGTTAATACCATGGATATATTTTCTGTGAATTCCTTTTGTTTTTTCTGTTTAATTTGTGTAGAATTCGTCTAAAGCTGAAATTTCGAAAATTTTCTTTGTTGTTGTTGTTGTTGTTGTTCTTGAAATCACTCAAAACTTATCATTGGTTTTTAACTAAAATGCTTATTTCCACGCATTTTCATCCCACTCACACCATACGACAGTTTTCGTGTTGTTTGCACTCATCAAATCCGCGTGCCTTGAAACAGTGGAAGAATGGTGAATAAAATTTTCACGTGCATGTCACTGTTGGTAAGATTCCCGCGATCAACCTGTCCATTCTCAAGGGCCCACACACACAAGTGGATGGGTTAAACTCGCGGGTTTGAACAAAAAACCTCATTTCCATTCATTTCCATCACCCACAAAACTCCAAACGGATGCCACTGATACCGTGGCATACGAGTGCACACTTTGTTTAATCATTGATTGTTATTATGGGATCAAGAGAATTAACCATTCTACGAATGCATATATTTATATTCTGCATCTACGTAACCCATTAATGATTACAGAGCTACCATAGATTTTGCACAGCTCGAGAATTCCATCAGTTGAATATATAGAGTAGAATTTTGTAGGCTGGTTAATGACGCTACCTTCTACAAAAATAAACATCTGTTATTCCCGCTTCATATATGACAAGTGTTCGGGCGATGATTTTTAAAATTGGTATCAAACGAAACTTGCGCTGCTTAAGTAAAGAACTTCAATCATCGGGAACTTGACATTTAGAACTAGCTCGCGTGGGTCTTCCCTACTCTGGTAACATTATTAAAATAAATGAATATTTTAGATTAGCATAGGATTTAATTTGTTCGATTGCCAGCTTGATGCTTCTGGAGTGAAACTTTTTCATTAATTTTCATGCAAATAGATTAGCATGAAGTATATTACATGCTAAGGCAGTTTAATGCAATCAGCATTGATAGAAGGTGTTCAACAGGTCAAGGTATGTAGCTGTCTAATTGATGTCCTTCTTCGGTCGAACGTTTTAGTTCAAAAGTTGTTAAAATCATACAGACCAAACATCGATCAATGGAAGTTGAGTGAATTTAAAAAAATAGTGATCTTAGGGTAGATTTCAAGCATCAGTGCACGAATGACTCATGGATATAGAACAACGCGCTAGCAAACGTTGATTTGGTTATTCACTAAGCCACTAACAAGAGCAAAGCTTTGTGTGCTCTTTTATTTGACTCTAGTTAAAATGGTCGACTTCAACGTAAAGCATGTTTTCTTGGCTGCAACTCTGCTGCTGTCGGTATGTAATTGTGACCTCGGATAGTAATCTACTTTACCGGATAATGTATTTTGAATCTGGCTATCATGAACGTATGATTGATTATTACTGCCTACCATAATTAATGCCATGCTATCCGTGTGCTGATTATAACATCACATTTCTCGATTATTAATGACTATCCAATGGATGCCTTCTACTGGTTGGTTGAGGTTTTTTCAGCGAAACCTTCAATAAGAATTTTGTTGCCATGGCAACACGAACTGATGGATCTCTGAAGTTCTTCCGTGAAATCGAGCGTTATCTGTACTGGCAATAAATCTGAGTTGAAATCAATTGTTGCCAAGGCGTTCACGAAGGCGGAATGATCGACTATCGAATATGACGTAACAGTTATGACAGTCTTTGTTCTCTCTCTAATTAACCGAACATGATTCGAATCTTTTATTATAGAAGACGCTCAGGTCAGCAACTGCAACAGTCTGTTGTAAACCAGAAATCAAAGTAATTAATTTTTGAACCAACTTATATTGGATCCACAATTTTTATTCCGACAGACTGTGAAGAGTCACCTTCATGCTGATTGCCCGCAAACACAGTGTGCACAAGCGCCGGACAGTCGGTGCTGAACAATCCGCTGTGGAAAGAGCGGGAGAAATTGTTTTTCCGTTCAACAGGACTAAACATCAACGGGTACTTACGAAGAAAATGTAAAAATTCACTTCCGCGTGTGAATTTGATGTTAGAGGTCAACAATAATCGCAAACACGCCCACAACACCATGCTGACCGTTAAACCTTCTTGTGCACTTATGTGCAGGGTCAACCACAACGTGCACTTTTAGTAAAAAAAGAAATTTGAGTGCAATCGTTTAGAGTAGTTTTTGGGTAACGTTTCACTTCTGACACAGAAGCTTCGTCAGACCAAGGGTGATAGTCAGGACAGGAAACATGATTAAGTAGTAGTCAACCCACAACCACTTATTTGTGTCAGAAGTGAAACGTTACCCAAAAACTACTCTAACCGATTGCACTCAAATTTCTTTGTATTATGAATACACGATCGGTCCCAAACATATTCCAATCGATTGCACTTTTAGCCTTCGTTTTCCTCAGATCGATATTGAGCTGTGTGCATAGCGCTGATTAAACACGTCTTCGTTTTTTAAGTGCAGCGAAATCGGTAGACTGGCAGAAAACGACTTGAACGTTTAACAAAATATAATTAGTTAGCGATCGAGTATGCTCGCCAATTTTGTGTCGACAATTTAAGTTGTTAGGTGAATCGAAACTTCGCATCAACATTACCAGGTGAAATGTCTAAACAAATTCAGGAAATTAAAATTTTACCACTCAACCTTCACCAAACAGCAAGTTAAGCTCTGGAATTGGTAACTGCGAATGGTCTTTGAAAGGCATTTCTAAAATGTAGGGTGTTTCGTGTCAAATGAAAAGATGAACATGTTTGATTTGCACCAACATTTCAGACCGTAATTTTCTCCTCTTTTGGCAACATAACTGGGCGAAAGTAACAATATCTCTTGGAAAGACGCTCTTTGAGTTATTTACCTTGATAATATAATACACGCAAATCAAACGTCTAATTGTTTAGTTTTGTACATTGAAGTTACTTTGACTCTCAACATCATGGATCGTTGTAGATTCACATTTATTTCGGTATTTTGATGTTGTCATCACACAACCAATAAAGCATTAACTAGGCGATGGCCAACCAATGATATGAGGTTTTCGCTCCATGAAGTTCGCATTAGTTGAAGCAATACTTTTATTATGTTATTGTGATTTCCATTTCAGCATTTCATTCCAGCGAAATAAATCAATTGTCCGGCGTCCGTTTGCACTGATATTAACGCCATGTTTGTTCGTTATAAAGACATAGTTAGTATCCAAGCAGCAAGTGCATCCTCATCATGACATCGCATGAACAGCTAGGCTGCTGGACAATGGAAAATGATATCGTTGCAGGAGTTGACAGAACGGATTTAAGTAAAACTGCGAAATTCCTAATAGGACTCTAATCTGCGAGATTTTACAGGAACTTAACTGTCAAGGATTTTCTGTGATTGGGTTAAAATGTAAGGCAAGATGGGTTTAAATTCAAGTTCACCTTTCGCTAAACGATTCAGCACCTTACACACAAGAGCTTCAACAGCTCGAAACACAATGGGTTATGATTCCAATCATTCGTATCCGTTCGTTTCCAAGCCAATAGACGTTCTACCGCATCACATATAACCAGAGTAGAAGCTGAAATTGATTGTCAGAAATGGTATTAAACGCACGCGTGTGAAAGATTTAGGAATGTAGAGTTTATCCATACCAGAATTGCTACTTTCACTTGTTTGGAACATTTCTGTTTGTACCCGTGACATGCGATCCCGAAAACCAATATGCACAATTTTATAATAAGCAAATTTTTTTCAAATAGTCGTACCAGTTATTCGGTAATCGTTAAAAAATATATATAGCTTTGAACGTCACCGTCAGTGGCATATCTAAATCGGCTCAATGATGCATTTTTGTCGCCATGATATTGTTGAATTCCGAACAATGATCGCCCAGGTCACTCATTAATTCATCGTTACCAAATGTTGCATACACGACGAAGTCAGAGCGCAACGTTCATTTGGTAAGCACGAATGAACTGAAAACGATATATCGCTCAGTACAAACATAATTACCATCAACTGGCGTAATCATGCGGGCCCGACGAGCTTAAAACCTGATTTAATATCGCAATGTGATCAGAATTGTTGACTCTCAATCTTTAGACGTTCGTACTATGTACACACGAGTCCAGTTTGAAACAAGTTGATTCAGACATGCTTGCATATCTCGTTACTATTATTAAGCAAATTTACTTTAGAATCTCTCATCTTCAACGGTGAATCACTACAATATTTTACACCCTCCAAAGTTTAAGTTGATCAATGATTGAGCTTTATCAGGTCGAAAAGTTTCGATCGATTTTCTTAGCGGTGATATGACCTCAACTGCTAGTCAAAATGATGACCAGTTGCAGTTTACTTTTCCATCGTTGTCGGGAAATCAGTATAAGCATGATTTTTCGAACGCGCAACTGCTGTTGAGATTAAATTAAATGACTACCGGGAGGCGAAGGTGCTAGCCACTAAGCTGGCATTTTCGATTACTAATCATGACACCGAGGATGTTGTTCAGATGGTGTTCGCCGAGCTTGTGTAGTTGTTGTTGGAAGTTTCGTCACCAGGCTAGATGACATGATCAGCAGAACTTCTTTCGAAGTGACTTATAATTGGTATTCATTGGTTTTTATAAGGTCCGTCTGTCCGTTCGCCATCACACCCGTTGTTCGGTGAAATTCATGTGCCTTATGACACGGAGGTAGCAAAGGTCATCCTCTACCTCCAATTCAAATAACTTGAAGCATAAAGTAATTATTAGCTCAATACACATGAAACTAGGCTGTTGTTGTTATCATCTCGGTTATTGTATGTCGCCATTTTACAATTGAGAATGCCAAAACATTAAGTTAAAGCATATTGTTTTCAAAAAGCGCAAACGTAGTGTAGGCTCGTCAGCGACCAGCTTGAATTATCATGAATGCGAACTTCATATACTTCGAGGATAAAATACAAAAATACAAAAATGTCCAATAACGCAATTTGATGAACGTTATTCTTAGAAAGAAATTAGTGTTTCAGTTTCCAGTTCGATACTAAGACTATGAGATTCCCAACAATCGAGTGAAAATTCAGCACTTTATGTGTTGATGTAGACATTTGAATTTGCTGCATGTTTTGTTAGCTATGATTTGCTATGAGTATTGTACCATAATTTAAATTCAGCGACCAAGGTTCTGTGGCCAAAAAGTAAGAACGGAATATGAAAAATCATACTGATTTTTTCGGCAGTAGCATACATTCGGTGCATATATTTTGTTATCATCAACAAACAGAATCTGTAGTTTTACTGCTCTGTTTCGCTCACTTGAAGCGTATATGTTTTACCAATAAGGTATACGGACCAAATCTCTACCTGTGTTATCAACTTACAGAAACGAATACAAGCTTTGATGAATCTATAATTTAAAAATCAGTTGCAATAAATTGAAGTTTTAATATTAGTGGATAACAATAATTTTCTAAGGAAATAAGCGCCGACATCTAGGGTCAAGGACAATGAACTAGGTTGGCTCTTGTTTTAAAATATTTAAACTTCGTTACTACTTTGAACAATTAAGTAAAAAAGAACAAATAATAAAATACGATTTTCAGATCCCGCGAACTACCGTCCTGTCACGCTACTTCCCGTGATATCCAAATTTATGGAGCGCATAGTAACAGAAAATATAGTTCATCACTTGGAGTCACAAAATATACTATCTGTCGCCCAGCATGGGTTTCGTAAAGCTCGCTCATGCTTGACAAACTTGCTGACGGTATTGAACGATTGGACCCAAACCGTTGACGCAGGAGACAGTGTGCACGCGTGCTATCTGGATATGTCGAAAGCTTTCGACAGAGTTGATCACTTCCTGTTGCTACTGAAGCTAAAACAGATTGGTATTGACGGGCAGCTACTCGTATGGTTCGAAAGCTACCTAAATGGGCGCAAGGCAACCGTTCGAGTTAACGGGGTACAATCACGAGCCATTAATACCTCCAGTGGTGTACCGCAAGGTTCCGTTCTCGGACCAGTGCTTTTCTAAGTGTACATCAATAATTTACCTGAGACGCTCTCATGCAAGGTAGTTCTTTTTGTGGATGATGTTAAACTTAGGATGCGAATAAAATCAACTGCAGACTGCGTAAAACTGCAAAGTGATTTAGATGCACTACATGAATGGTCAGTTAGAAATAAACTGCCGTTCAGTTTTCAAAAATGCAAGTTACTGCAAATCGGTAAGCCATTTCAGTACGAATATCTTTTTGGGCAGACGATTTTGAGCTGGACCGAATCGGAGAAGGATCTTGGAGTCTGGATATGTGGCAGCCTAAAGAACAGCGTGCATTGTGAGGTCGTTTACAAGCGTGCTTCAAAGCTTCTAGGTATGCTTCGACGGATCTTCAGAACCTTCACGCCTGTAACGATGCCAAGCATCATGAAGACCTACTTAATTCCCACAATGAAACATGCATCGCAAGTATGGACTCCGTGGATGAAAAAAGATATATTCTTGCTTGACAGGATATATCATCGCGCAACTAAACTCGTGCGTGGTTATCGAGACCTTCCATACGAGGAAAGGTTGAAAAAGCTAAAGCTCCCCACTCCCTTTCAACGTAGACTTCGAAGTGACATTATCATTACTTACAAAATTTTGAATACTCCAGATCATCCACTCAAACATTTGTTCAAATACCGTGAATCAGGAATTACACGTAGCCACTCAGCAGCACTACAAATTCCCCATTCCCGTACTAATTGTCTGTTTCCTGTGGAAGGCCCTTCCCGAAGCAATTATCACCTCTCCCTGTATCCAAACATTCACTCGAACCTTGGACACTTATTTGTTACATAACGACTTGACGATGCCTGTGTATTGACTCAGGGTAAGCATATTACTTGACTCCAGTGACATCGTATAATTGTTTTTTTATACCTCTTATTGAACGCATATTTACTATGATATGGTAATTGTGAAGCTATGTGCTTTTTGTGACCATAAATTCTTGAATCTTGAATCCTGAAGTATGATTGTCAGAATGATGATGCGTAGCTAAATGATATGATGGGTAGTTCTGTAGACTTAAGTCAAGACACTGTGTGACTAATCTAGAATATATCGAGTCAATGAGCTAATAAAATAAGTTCATTAATCATTTCTGAGAGTTTTATCACTTTACCAATCATCACCCTGTTCTTCCTTAATTGCTCGTCCTCTTTTGTTTGCTACATAAAAGTTTATGCAAAACAAACATGTGAACATCATTGAACATCAAATAAAAATCCATTTTTGTTTGTATTGCTAGCACACACCACATGACCGGTTTCATGCTGTTTTCTCTCAATTTAGCAACATTAGGATCAGAATCCGCATGCTCTGAAACCGTGGATGATTGGCAAATGAATGAGCTTTCAAGCCGCTTTTGTATAAGGTCGGCACGCCAAATTTATTCAACCAGACGATGATCCACATTAATAGCATGCGCACGAGAAACAGCCAAATTAAAATGTTTGTGTAGTATACTGAACCGAAATTGTTGTGCAATGTGGCCGACGGATAAATTGTGAAGACCAAAGGATTTAATTCTTGAACAGCAACATCCAATCACTCTACTGCTAAATAATCAATTAAAATTGAATAATAAATGGCCGATCGAAACACGATAATTTTCGAGGTCGTCTGCTCACAAACGTTTATCGAACCACACTTTTTCGCCCTGCGTTGCATTATAAGCAAACAAGTTCTCTCAATATTCGTTTCCGGAATCTCGATGCGCTCCGTAATCTAATTTTCGGCGTCCGGATTCATTTTTTATTTCAGTTCAATTTCCAACGTTTTGTGGATTTGTTAAGCTAGAAGAAATATTGAGCACAATAACTTACCCTGGATAATAGAATTTTTTGTTTTTAAATTCACACCTAGTGACTGGATATTAATTATGTACTAAGGTTGATCATTTAAAAATACAATTCTGTCCATTGTATGTGTTGTGTTGCTCACATCT
This sequence comes from Atriophallophorus winterbourni, assembly GCA_013407085.1. Classification (NCBI taxonomy): domain Eukaryota; kingdom Metazoa; phylum Platyhelminthes; class Trematoda; order Plagiorchiida; family Microphallidae; genus Atriophallophorus; species Atriophallophorus winterbourni. The sequence goes on along the minus strand of JACCGJ010018802.1, from coordinate 18,149 downwards.
CCAGCAACAGATCACAGTGGTCAAAGTATGTTTTGTTTCATGATATATCTAGGGGCAAAAAACGCTCGCACAAATTAAAAAAATACTAAAAAGGAATTTCGAAAACTCCCGCGAAATATTTTCATAATTATCTGTTGGCTACGCATTTTGTTTCTTCAGGATACGGACACGTTATGAAGAACCTCCACATATCAGCTTATGCTCAATTAACAAATCATGTAAACATATGACATGTAGCACCCAATTTTAGTTACCTCTTATGTCAAACTATGCATATATGTGCAACATACTCGTACACATTATACACGATTGCCCTTGAACATTTTTCTCTGATCCCGAATAGCGAATTAAAATTCAAAATGACAATCCAGAAAGAAGAGTGTAAGTACATTGGCTATTAATGATGCAGTTAAAGTTACTTTGAAAGCCAAAAATTACCTAAAAATTACGGAAGACTAATCTTTTGAATATTTCATGGGTATTAGTTCATTTATTTCAGTTCAATTCCTTCAAAATCTTTAATGCTGCTTATACAATATCGTGTTAATCCATTACTCAAAAGTAGCTTGCAAATCGTAAAAACGCACCGCATTAGTGCTAATTTGCTTTTGGTTTTAGGTATTATTCTCTTAGTTACACACGCTTTAAATTCGCTAAAAATTGAATGAGAAATTCAAACATTAATTGTTATCTTATAAAATCATTCTTTTATTTTAAACTCGATAAAGCAAGGATGATTCGCTTGAAAATTGTTGTAACTAGAGGAAGTACTTTGTTAATCAACGTATTGTTTGCTCATAAACACGGCAGACATTTAGTAGACATTTAAGCCTGAACTGACTTTCTTTCCGATAGTTTAATCAGTGTGAGTCGGTGAAAACCTTTAATTATTTTTGAATTACCTACATTTCATTTTGTCACGGAATTCCCGGAAATTGAACAATTCCAAAACAGGGCAATTTAGTTACTTGTCACCCCATACTTTTATCACCTCTGATTTGCTAATGCTTTTGAATACTATGATTGAATGAGTGTTAAAGATCTGATACAAGTTGTTGAGTTTTAACGCATCAAACTCCCCTGATCACAGCTCCATCATCACTGATATTTCCTGTCAAGAGTCACCGGTAAACAGATCGGTGTCCATTGTTCCGAATCTCCGATCGGTCGACAAATCATCCTCAACAATCAAATTCGGCAAGGTTAACTTATTATCAAACCTTTTTCGGATGTCCCCATGGAGTAAAATTCAAAAGTCTATTCCTGTGTATAAATGCATAAGACTTATGACCATGTTAATCAAACCGGTTTTACTTGCTTCCTATGCACCCATCAATAAAGGCATTAACCTCACACATATGCATATTTGTGTGCAATATTACGTCATTGTGGGAGGATTTTTTTAAACCCAAATTGGCTAAATACAAATTCGTTTTCTAATAACGTTAAAGATACGTTTGTCACACCAATATTTCCAGCCTAAACATAAGAGCGGGGAAAATTCCATTATTTTAAAATTACAGGCGTGAGCGCATTGTTTACTGATAAAACGGTGATGAATTAAACTTAAAAATATATCACTTTTGTGTTAATAACTCACTTCTTGTCTAATTAAACGAGCCACTGCGAAATCGATAAATTATGACTCAATCTGTTTGGCAACTAAATAACTATTTAAGTTATGCGTTTCATACGTTATCCACCAAGCTGCAAGAGGCAACCATACTCAATTCAGTCATAAGCAAGTACAACAATTCCAGGTTTAGCACACACACTGATTAACTATGATTAAGACCGGTTTTTGTTCTGGTATCGATGCATGATTTAAGCTTATATTCCCATTTCGCTTCGATAATTAATCCGATTTAAACGTGTGAACTTTTGAGGAGTACATGGCAGCTCGCGTTAATTTTCACAAAACTATTCACAATTAAGGCAAAGAAATTTGCGTGCAATCGGTTAGAGCAGTTTCACAATTAAGGTCAGAATATCGACGGTGCGTGACAAGCTAAGAAATATAGCGGCAAAAAGTTTGGCAATACATTCAACAGATTATCTGTTACATGGCATAAGAAAAAATATAATCAATGCTTTCACAAATTAATCGATGCTTCCAAAGCTAGCAGTGTAGTGAATGTGTGAAAAATGAAAAAAATAAATTTCTCTACAAATCACCCATTGTTTTGTCAAAATACATACGAAACATTTTTCGAAACTTTGTGAATTATTAAGTAGTAGTTAAATATTGAAACAAAACCTAGCGGATGCGACTTAGACGGGAATCGGTCAGTAATTCGTTACTTGAACGTCGTCGCTGGTTGTACGAAATCTAACTAAAAGTGCTTTGAAATCATACTGCTTTTCCAAGGTCACGACCGATCTGAATGATCATGGAATTTGCTTATTGAATGGCAGTTCATTTTCGAATGACCAGTTGTACAAAGCATTCAAATCGTTTCGTAGCAAAATACAATCATCAGCATTGCTGATTCGCCTCCATACTTTATATCGTCAGCAAACAGAACCATCTTACTATCATTTGGTCTTGGCGAATCGTTCATATAGACTAGAAACAGTATTGGTACAAGCAGTGATCCTTGTGGAACACCGTTACTGACATCAGTTTTCTTCGATAATAGGCCACCCACACGAACTCTGATATGTCTGTTGCTGAGGTAATCACGTATCAATTCATATAGTTTATCAACAATTCCCTGTTTCTTTAGTTGGTTCAATAGTAAATTATGATCAACTCAGTCGAAAGCTTTAGGGATGAATGCATGAATACAGTATTTCGCATCTACAACCATCGTTCCAATCGTTCAAGCTTGTCATCGAATTTGTTAGACAAGAGCGATTTCTGCGAAATCCATGTTGGACAACTGTCAAGAGTTCTTTCGTTTTCAGATGTCGCACTATTTCTGCGGTTATTATTCGCTCAAAAACGTTTGATACTGAAGACAGCAATGTCACCGGCCTGTAATTTTTAACAACCACCTTTGTAAATGGGTATTATTTGTCTCAGTTTCCAGTCTTTAGACACCACTCCAGCTTGGAGCAAATTATTAAGCATATAGGAGCTGCGCATTGCAGGTTTTGAGCAGCTTTGGGGTGATCTCGTCTGGTCCTGTAGATTTCTTTACGTTTAATTTTCGTAAGTGCTGCGCTGCCACAATCGAAGTAATCAATACTTCGCTCAAGGTCGGTCGGTCAAATCGAATGATTGGTTCCTGATCAGTCTCCGTGGGGTTTGGGGCAAAAACTCCGACATAAAAGTCTGCTAACAAGTCAGCGGTCTGATTGATGGATTCCGTGAAGCCGGAGGTAGTTTTTAGGCCAAAGACTCCTGATTTAATATTCGTACTATCGTTTACGAGTCGATATAAGAGCTTCGGATTCTGGGGCATATGAGAAATCAATTGCGATTGAAAAGCTTGGTTATCATCTCGAATTAAGCTGATAACTTTGTTTCGCAAGTGCCCAAGTATCAGCTGTGTTAGTAGCTTTGTGAAACTCCCATGCTATTGCCCTTTTGTTTCATCCGCTTTTTAGTCCTGCTTCGTAGTATAAATTTCTAACGTTGAGAAGTTTTCTTCAAAACGAACAGTGAATGTTCCTCCAATATAGATTTCAGGTGCTGTAAGAGAGAGCGTCAATGACTATCCGGATCGGAGTAATCCACTTGTATGAAACTGGTGCTTGTAACTCGGCACACAGAGCACGGTAGTTCACCCTTTTGACGCATTTCGTTCCGTTACCGTTTCGCCTAACGCTGCAAACGTACACGAATTCTAGGAAAACGTGATCGCTTCGTCCGATTGGCGGTTTATAAACGACATTCTCTACAGCAAAGGGATCTGATATAGGTATTACAAGTAAATATAAAAACGTGGTTATAGAGAGGTGCGTTATCCAAGACGGCTCGAAGTTCATATTCCTGCGTCTCTGATAGATTATCATCCCGGCTATTAAACTGGAGAAAGTTGAAATCCCACATTACCAATATTTGAGCATTGTACCGCGTTGTTACATAGAGCAAAGCAATAATCGGTTTAATGTTTAGATCAAGATTTGCTGTTGGAGAACAATAGATCACTCCAATAATGCATTGGTTTCATAAAGTAATAGTCAGAGAGCACCATAGTGTGTCAGGCATATCGAGGGTCTGGTCGTTCATATTTCTACAGATAAACGATTGCTTGAAGTAGAGTGCTGCTACTCCGCCATCACCTGAACGGTCACACCGGAATAGAGACATGCTTAATCAAAGAGTTCATTTTCAGACAAAGAGGCATGGAACCACGTTTCTGTTATTGCAACTATGTCTGGCGTCGTTTCATTACAAATCTCGGACAATTCGATTAATTTGTTGATTAGACTGTTTTCATTTGTATAGATGCACTTAATCGTACTTATCGTGAGTAATGACGAAGTTTAAACTGAAGTTATTGGTCTGATTTCTCTGGAGTAGGACTAAACAAGTTTTTTTAGTTCGAGGTCTGGTAGTCAAGAGTATCAAACGGGGTGGGTGGGCGGTTAAATTTGTTCTTGTTGTTATTGCTTCAGTGACAGAATCGAAAATTGTATCAGATCCTTGATTTGGATCTTAATCGACTTTAGATCTAGCGGCATTTGCGTTATTCGTGTTAGCGGAATTACTCGTCCGTGTATGGATCTCAGAGTTTTCTTGGTTGACCGTTATCTTCTGAACATGATGATCGTCTCGTACTTTAACGCTGGGATTAGATAAGATAACCCCTTTCAGTAAATTATGTTTCAAGGCTTTCAATGTGCATCTTAGTCTATCGGCCATGGCGCTGTTCAAAAGGAACACTTTTAGTGGATTTAGACCTTTCCACTGTACTTCGGAGATCGTGGTAAACCGAAAATACGGGCTGTAGCTTTCTTGGAAATGTTCAACATTTCTGTCAGAAATCTCTACTGCTTACGATCGTGGCTAGCGCGTTCTTGAATGGAAGAATCAACTATGTTTTCCGGAATCCCAAGTAAAATTAGACTATTGGGGGAATGGTTTTTTACGTTCAGTGTTTATGCCGTGTCTCTCGCACCATGGAATATCGGAGTAGAAGGGGTACGGTGTTTCAGAGTATCGGGTTCTGGTATATTCGTACATATTAAACTTATGTTGTGGAACCTGCTGGCTGATCAGTTGTTCGAAGTTTTCGTTCACTTTGTCCACTTTTATTTTATTCAATAGGTATATATGAGTTGTTTTCAGCGCCAGAAACTGAATGTCCTTGAGTTGCGGTGGCTCATGATTTCGGCGTTTGTGCCGGGTTTACATGCTCGTTAGTTTAATATATGTGCTGACGTCAAGAACTCACGTTGCCTGGCTTATTAACGTCCACTTTTTTCCACCTCGTTTGAACTGAACTAGGTGTGTTACTCTCCCAAATAACACTGTCATTTGTTGTTTGTTTGATTACACAGGACTCTGGTTTCCTGTGAGTTTCTAGCAACGAATTGAGTTTAAGTTCGATTATTCTAAAACGTTTAATTCAAGGGTGTCCATTCGAATCTCTAAGATCAGTCGCTGCTTGGTTGTTTCTACAGTTGCTGGTCCGCAGAGACTTCGTATACTCTGTCTGCATTCGGAGCAGATATAGCAAACTCCCGCGATAGAATAGTCTTTGATTACACTTATCGCTTCCATCGTCAGGGTCGTATCGCAGCTAGCGTGCATTTTGCCTGTGCAGACATAACAGGTCACAGCACTTGCCTTCGCAGTTCGACCTTCCATACAGCTTATGCACTATTTTCGTACGGATTTCCGGGTCATCGTTTCGTGTTTATGTGCGGTCGTATGTGTTTCTGTGTCCAGGTTAACACGGCGAGACATGCTTCGTGTAATATCGATCGCGGGTTTTCGATGAGATGAAGTTGATGCGTGAACAAATGAAGGTTCATATTTGCAAATCTAAACAAAGATGAGACCCACGGTGCTGAGTTTCACGGTCAAGATGCAATGTTGAGAGAGAGCTGAAAGGATGTGGAATGCTGAGTTGTTTCAAATGAATATGAATGCGTTGAAGTCTGTTAACATTTGCACGCGTGAATTGAACTTATAAATTAATCCCGAATAGGAAAAATCAACGTGTTATTCTTTCGATAACGATCACGAAAATATTAAAATTAGCCGATTGAATAGTATCATTAGCAACGCTACCATAATCGTCAACGTGGTTAGTCAATTACTTAAGTATATTTTGTCGAGAATTATTCACCGTGATATATTTCAGAAATCCATTATTCCGAAAAAATGTTTTCATTGCGTGTTTTCGGAGCTTCTATTGTGTGTTGCGTCACTAAAATAGATGACACTGTCAGCATAAATTCTTGTGAAATAAAACGGCTATAGCGCTGACCAGTTGCATGTCTGTACTGACTGGTTCGCTCGTAGAACAAACAGCTTGTCATTGTTACATAGTGACTGTTCGATGGAGTGCGCTCGTTAGGGGACTGTATTGTTGAATGTCATGCTTCGATATTGCGCGTTCTTCCGGTAGCAAGGATGGAAGATCGATCGAAATCGTGCTCCTTATGAATCGTGCATTTTGATACCAGAGACTTGTGGTCATGTTTTTTTACCGCCAAGCTGTGGTTCTACAATCTCGTACTAAGTCTCGTTTCCGTCTTCCCGGCGTAATGCAATTCACAATTTCTACATGGTATTTTGTAGATAACTTTCGTTATGTCTTCTTTTAATAAGAGGTCCATCGGTTTTAAGATTTCAAGCGTCGTGTTTGTGTATGTTTGCCTGCAACATGTATTTCAAAATATTTGATGTTTCTTGAGGTGAGATTTGGAATATATCCGACGTAAGTAATGGTGACCTTCGATCTTGTTGTGTCAAGGAACCTTGAACAACACGAATTATTATGCGCTTTTTGTGTTTGAACATCATTGTTCGTGGTGTGAATCCTATTTAACAGGGTCATTAATGTATAACGTTTTTGTCCCCTTCCCACTTTACCGAGTCTCACTGAAACTTATCCTATTGTCTCAATCCGTAGAAGGCAGTAAACGCGAAACCGGTTTTGGTGTGTAAGTGTAGGGTATGCAAGCAACACATATTTCGGTCATCTATAAGCGACTGGCGGATTCTGTAAGAACTCCGCTTTGGCTTTTCACACCTATAACTCAGTTATTCAATTACACATTATGCTGTATGTCTCTTATTCATGACAAAGTAACCATTATACTCCGTTGAATTCAATATTTTTGGATGCAAATACGGGTCTGTTGTATTTCGTAGGCGGACAATCTGTCTTCCATGTAGTAATCAATGTAAAGTTTCAACTTTAAATATATTTGATCATTTTTATTCATCTTAAAGTTCCACTCTAAAAATAAACGTCATCTTCAATCACCATTTTAACAGTGTCCAATGATCAATTGCTAATGCCCATCATGAATCGATGTTCTATATTGCTGAAAATAGAATTTACTTAATATTCGACACCACAAAGAATACTGAATTGGAGTTCAATTCAAATTATTTTTTCAAGTTTTATGTTTTTTTATGAAATTCAAATGATGGAGGGGCAAAGTGCTAATCACGAGCTTTTACAGAACAACACCCTCTGGCATATCACAAATGCAAGAAGCACCGAAAAGTCACATGACGACAATTTCGAACACGAAATAATCATCCGATTGGTTTGATTTTTGGATATCTAACTAAAAGTTTGTAACGACGGATCTACTCATACAAGAATCATCCATCTACGACGTGTCGTTCTTTGTCTGTGTCACCCGTACGTTTTTTACTGTTTGTTCGTTTATTAGAATCAGATTTGTGTTTCTGGTGTTAGATCAACCCATCGGTGTTTACCACTGTCGTGAACTACTCGGAGAAATACTCAACGTGAAATCAATTTCACGCCAATGTTCTCAACGGGACGCCGGCAAATTCGCGGCTAAATCGGGTGAGGAAATATTCCTACAACTCGTCACTTTCCGTCAAATCCTCACAATACCATACAACCAACCCCAAACGTATCGATTTTTTGCTCTGATTTGTACTTTCGGTTGGCCTCGTTAATATGAAACGATCTGATGTTCCCGTCGTCTGCATGAAAGTCGTAAGTGGTAAGGTCAAATCTGTCATATGTCACGCCAAATATGACAAATCATCGACCCCGGAGGCGTTATCGATCCTGAATGATGAAAACATGCCTGGTGTATGCTACGTGTAAAAGTTGTCGAAATAACCCAAACGCGGATTTAGCTGCTCGAACAAGTGTAGAGCAAAGCAACCTGGATGCTGAGCTTAGAGATCCTCATACAAACGTTGAAGACATCGGTAGAGACTCTGGTTACCGCTCAGAATTCTCAGTTTGCCCGTATAGGATCGATAAATCGGAAACCACTGACGGCAATACCCATACAAATGAACGCTGAATCTTCTCACATCATTTAAGAGAAAGGTTCAGCTGTTGCAAATGTTCCGGAGGGTCTTGAAGAGCGTTCTTTTCATCAAGAATCAAGAATTATAAGAGCATCAGTCCTAAGCCTCTTGAAATAACGTTCTTGCGTAAAGATATGTTGAACACGGTCAAAACTCGTTAGAAAATTGTCCGCAGACTAATGCCACATAAATTAGACTAAGCGCATCGAAATGTCATATTGGACAGATAGATGCACCACAAAGTGCAATAGAAACACTACCAAGTCAAGCAGTAGTTGACGCGTCAGAAACAAGTGCAGCCGATACTATAGATCACCGTATTCCAACATTGCAACCTCAAAACGATCAGGCATACTTGCAAGCAAAAACATTTAAATGCCGACTATGGAGGAGTCGGCCTAACAGATATTCTGCAGTCCGCTAGCTTCCTTCCCCACATCACATCTTTGTTGGGAAAAACAACTAAGAAATGTATCTACACTAACGCACAATGTCTCGGAAACAAAATCGATGAACTGCATGCAATTTTTCTTAAATGTTCACCAGACATCATCGCAGTAACGGAAACGTGGCTACAGAATCACGAAACAAATAATAAACTAGAATTACCCGGAATGTCACTTATTCGCCATGACCATGAAATCAGAGGAGGAGTAGTTTTGTATTATAGGCAAAACCTTCTGTGCTTTGAGATTACGGATTCAGACATCGTGTTACGTGATAAACTCTGGTGCCGACCGATTAGCTAACGGCGAAGACCTTGTTTTCAGGAGTAGTATATCGCCCGCCGTCTGCACAGGAAACTTACAATCTGGCTATATTCGACATAATTCGCTTGGTTACTTCCAGATTCACTTGTGGATTCTTAATTATTGGTGACTTCAATTTACCGAATCTGCAGAGCAGTACCATTTACCGAGAACACTCCCTCGAATGCGTATTTATTGAGTTGTTAGACGACATTCCACATCGCATGCAATACCCGATTCTGCGGAACCGATTTACCTTCATCTTGGATCTTGTTCTGACAAGCAATCAACATGACATTGATAACGGTGCTTACGAACGTCCACTGGTACTAAGTGATCACGTCATCATCCAGTTTGACTATCTGTTTGTAGCTGTTAGAATAAATGATGCCCGTGAAACAGTTAGGCGGATCAACAATATGGCGTTGAATGATGCTCTTAAAAACACGATTAACGGCCAACCAGAAACCAGCAACTTACATGAATTTTGGGTATGGTTAATATCTAATCTTAAGAATTCAATCAAAGTGAAGTCCAAATTTGTCCTCAGAAACGCAAGAAAAAACCTCGAATTTAAACTATGGAGCCAAACTCGTAAGTGGTTAAAGGTACGAAATATTTCTTTGCGACACCATTGGCAAAACCTATCATCAGTGAACTGGGAAACATTCCGTTTACTGCGGAATAAAGTAAACAAATTTGTCACCCAAGACAAGTGAACTCAAGCATGATGGAGCGAAACCCCAAAATACTGTATCGTATTATTAACGATCAAGCTAAGGTAAAACCAGGAGTTGCGTCCGTGAACATGTCAGCTGGACCAACAACTGCATCAGAAACTGCTGAAGCACTGGCCACGTTTTATTCATCTGTATTCAACCCGAGAGAACATACAATAAACATCCCAAATCAAACAATTTCAACCACGGTTGCCATGAGTGAAATAAATGTCACTTTGAAACACGTCCTTCAAGGTTTATTTAATATTAAGAAACCGGAAAGCCTCCTAGAGCCGACGGAATAATCCCGCGAATATTGAAGTAATGTGAGAATGTCCTATACAAACCACTCACATATCCGTTCAAGCAAACACTGACAAATGGAGTGATTCCTTCAGATTAGAAACGCGGATTAATTTCCCCTATTTATAAAGGTGGAAATCGCTCTGATGTTTCTAATAACTAACCCGTTACTCTGCTAACTGTGATTTCAAAATTACTTGAGCGACTCATTGATGACGAATTGATAATGAAACATTTCGAAAATAATCAGTTGCTTTTTGAGGAAACAGCATTGATTTAAACGTAATTAATACTGTTTGTCTAACTTACTGATAACGCTGGATGATTGGACAAAGTCCGTAGATAATGGGCAAGCAATACACGCCTGCTACTTAGATATCTCAAAAGCGTCAAATTGTGTTGACCATACTCTATTACTGCAGAAGCTCGCAAGGCTTATAATCACTCGAAAGTTGTTGCATTGGCTAAATGACTACCTAACAAATCGCATTACCCAGGTACGTGTTGATGGTGCATTATCAAAACCAATCTCAGCAACTAGCGGATTTCTCAGTCCTTGGTCCGATCTTCTTGCTGGTTTATGTCAATAGAGTACAGGAAGTTTTTCGATGTAACATTTTGTTATTTGCGGACGACATAAAGATATGGCGTTGCATCCGTAGGCCAGATGACTGTCCGCTATTACAAAAAGATCTTGATACGCTTAAAAGCTAGTCGTTAAAGAACAAACTGCCCTTATATTTCAACAAATGCAGGATCATGAATGTGGGGAATCAAGTAGAGTTCACATAACATAGGTTCGTGTGTCCTTGAAAATTGCAGTGAAGAAAACGATTATGTTGTTTGGATATGCTTCAGTTTAAAAACCTCAGTTCAAACTAACACTGCTTTTAAAAAAGCAACACATGTCCTTAATCTACTCAAACGGGTATTTTGGAAATTTTCGCCCAAAATATTCCCAAGGATCATGAATACATACTTGCGACCAGTCATGGAATATGGTGTGAAATCATGATCTCCTTGGCTCAAGATTTATGTCGAACTTATGAAGCGAATCTATCACCGCACAACAAAACTAGTTCTCAGCATTCGAAACCCGCCTTATAAAGAAATGATAACTCAAATGAATCTGTTCGACTTTTCCTATCAATGAATCACAGGAGACCTTATCTTACATTACAAAACATTCCATACCCCAAACCATCCCTTACAGGATTTATTCACGCGAAGGGATAAGAGAAATTATCGGACCCATGAATATGTGATTGTGGTACCACATTCCCGCCTGAACTATAGAAGGTATTTTCACTCTGTCCGTGACTGTTTTATTCTGAACAGTTTACCTTCAACCGTTATTTACTTCACTAGCTTGCGTGAATTTGAAACAAAATTAGACGAATTTTATTAAATTATTCGTTTCCGAACACTTGTATACTGTATAATCTAATTCCTCATCTTGTTTATACACTTATATTATAGTTTTACAATCCTATGGTTGTTGTTAAGCTTGTAGCTTTTTAGACCATTAAAAACCTTGAGTTACCTTGAATTTCGAATTGACTGATAGTTCTTTAACTCTGTCAAATCGACACTTGTTGAACCGCATCACTCTTATTCAAACTCGTTTAACTTTTCACCGCGTGGATCGTAGCACTCCGATCCAACGCTTTCAGTCCAACGGTAGCTATCAATCAATTAACAACTGCATCGCTTAGCGCACGGACTCATCACTCACCGCATTGTAACAATGACACAAAGGATGAACTCCATTCCCCAGGAAAATAAGGCAGCGCGTGATGCGTGTCAAATGTGCACCAAATGGGTAAGTGCTAGATCTCACGTAGATAAATGTTTTAGCTGCTTAAAGTACATTCCAACTGTGATAAAACCCTAACGCACGAAGGAGTATCGTTGATTTACCTGGCGTTTGTTACGTATGTAATGCATGTTGAAGTATACAGACTTGCGATAAACCCACAAATCACTTCACGAGGCCCAGCTGGAATTTCAAATAGAGATTTTGGGAAACTGTTATGGAAAATGTGAGGAAACATTCGGTGGATATAATTTCTAACGCAATTCAACCTGAAATAGAGGATGGTCAAGTCGGTAAAAAAGACGAGAAAAATGCGCCAAAAATGCTCATTTTATTGAGTGTGGTGACTGCTTATCAGGGTGTAATACAAGTTATCTAGTGAACCCTGCTTAACGTGGTCCTCATCTAATAAAATGGCTAACACATTTCGCCTGAACCCCCACCGTCTATTTGCTAGATCCGTGCAACACAATAAACGCAACACTACCGTTTATTCAACTTAGAGCGAAATCGCTCTCAGTGTAATCAGCACAAATGTACCGGAGTCAACAGATACACGTTTTGCAACACGACAAGCACATGAGCTCAAGGAATGGACTAATCTCTATACACATGTGGGCTTGAAAGCTTTGGCAACTACTTCGACGACGCGCTCCACTCCGTATAAAAGCCAAATTGAATCTGCCATGTAAGAAGTCACCTTCAATGCGTATCTACTCAGTTCTTAACCCAGTTTGACATGCCGAGTCCAAGCCGAGATAAACTGGTGGGGAAGAAAAGGTCAATCCACTTGTCAAGACCGGTCTAATTTTCGTATTTCAATATTTCTCGGTGTCCCTGGAAAGGTTGTTGCACAATCAGGTTCACAATAAAAGCAACATGTTTGAAGTAATGGTTATACATCGCCGATGCCGTTGGATTTCGAGATTCAATTGTTGTAGACAGTTTTACAATACCTTGATCCTCCAACTACAAAGGCAATGAGCCCATTTTCCTGAAGATCACAAATCTAACGACCGACATGGCTATCGCTATTGATATTAACTGGAAATCGTACCGCGCAAAACTTCCACTAGACGTAAGACTCAACGCGAGTCGGACCAATAGCTACATTACACGATCCTACATTGTGTAAGATAAATACGATCAAGTGCATATATACGAATGCTCAGTGTTGAACTAACAAATTAGCTTAATTATGCGAGCCTTGTATCAGAATTTCACCCGATTTGGTTTCAGTTACAGAGACTTGGATTCAGCGATACATGACTGATGCTGAGCTTTCGATTAGAAATATGTCACTACTCCGTCGCGATCGGACATTGTTGTTGCAGTCTACTTTCATGAACGTTCAGCCCATTGTAACGCAATCGATGCTCCTGACCTCAGACTGTCTAATACGATGTGGTGTTCAGTAAACCTATTTAATGGAGATGAATGTACGATCAACATCATTTACCGATCGCTATTATCCGAAAGCTCATTTAATAATAAGCGAATCGAATACTTGTAATACATCACGAGCTTTCAGATTACTTAATTGTGAATCTTGGGTGAAGATAGCATTGCGTTCCAATGGAACTTGCTTAGAGAATGGAAAAGAATCCTAGGCTTCTCAAAAAGATAGTAAATAAGCGATCAATAATATGTAAAAGAACCCTGAAGTTTTGATTCACTCTGCTCAACATACTGCCGATGCTTTAGCAACGTCTTACGCACTTGTCTTTGATCCTGAACGTTGTATTCCATATCAAGTTTTACGGAATTCGCCGCGTGTGGAATTATTAAGTGAAATGACTGTCAATTAATATATGGTTTGTCAACTACCCGAAAGCATGTCCCCTGGCGCAGACAAAATTACCCCCGCCATACTTCGCAAGTGTCTCATTGTTTTGACTGGTCCTCTCACTGTAGTCCAACATGGTTTTCGAATAAATCGTTGCTTTTTATCTAATCTTCTTACAACGTTTGAGAATTGGACCAAGGCACTAGACGAAGGTGGGGATGTACATGCTTGCTACATCGAAATTTCCAACGTTTGCGATAGATTCAACCATGACATTTTGATATAAAAGCTCGAAGCTGATGGATTAACGGAAATGTTGCTGAATTGGATAAGAGACTACCTTACTGATAGACGCGTCCAAGTTCGCTTTGGCGGCACCTTCTCTAGAAGAATAGACGTCACAAGCGGAGTTCCGCAAGGCTCGGTGCTTGGACCTCTTCTGTTCTTGGAGTATATGAAATATATAGTAGAGGATAATGAGTGTTTTATTTGATACTGTTTGCGGAGAACGGGGAAAATATGGAAACGTGTCAGGTCAATAGTAATCATGATGTTCATGCATTTTCCATTGAATAAAATAGTAGAAGAGAACGTTACATAAAATATTTCCTCGGCACGTGTTTCAAATTCACAAAGGACTTATTCCTAATCCTAAACGTAACAAAGCTTTACCGCTTACACTTGATATATCAAATAACCAAGCACATGCAACCTCGCTGTTTTGAGTGATTTTTAATTTCATTCAATCAATGGAAATACTGCCCAATCGAATCGAAGTTCTCGTCTACTCGCTACTTTATAAGTAGCTGAAGGGACTAAACTAAGCCCCAACTGATCGAACGGCGTATTGCCGCGAGGGTTATTACAACCCCAGGATAGTTTGAAGTAGAACTTCGATTCGCATTGCACCATCCGTCTACACAAATACTAGTTCGAAACGCGAAGAGTCCAGCGGATACGCATAGCTGATGAGAGGCAAAAACCTCGAAACCGGTCCTGTGCTTCCGGTGAGATTTTAGCGCTTCGGAATGGTATTCGACTTCAAACTATCCTGGGGTTGTAATAACCCTCGCCGCAATACGCCGTTCGATCAGTTGGGGCTTACTTTAGTCCGTTCAGCTACTTATAAAGTAGCGAGTAGACGAGAACTTCGATTCGCATTGCACCATCCGTCTACACAAATACTAGTTCGAAACGCGAAGAGTCTAGCGGATACGCATAGCTGATGAGAGGCAAAAACCTCGAAACCGGTCCTGTGCTTCCGGTGAGATTCTTAGCGTTTCGGAATGGTATTCTACTTCAAACTATCCTGGGGTTGTAATAACCCTCGCGGCAATACGCCGTTCGATCAGTTGGGGCTTACTTTAGTCCCTTCAGCTACTTATAAAGTAGCGAGTAGACGAGAACTTCGATTCGCATTGCACCATCCGTCTACACAAATACTAGTTCGAAACGCGAAGAGTCTAGCGGATACGCATAGCTGATGAGAGGCAAAAACCTCGAAACCGGTCCTGTGCTTCCGGTGAGATTCTAGGGTTTCGGAATGGTATTCTACTTCAAGCTATCCTGGGGTTGTAATAACCCTCGCGGCAATACGCCGCTCGATCAGTTGGGGCTTAGTTTAGTCCCTTCAGCTACTTATAAAGTAGCGAGTAGACGAGAACTTCGATTCGCATCATACTGCAAATTTAAATTTTCGGCTAATTTTCTATCTGTGCTAAATCAGCTTGAAAAATTGCAAAGCTTTCGTAACTATTTCTGGTGAAATTGAACATTTTAGTCACTTACTAATTTCCCTGTAAGTTCTGAAGAAGGTGTTTTTTATTGTTTTATGATATGACATTCCAATTTACGTTATAATTTGTTTTACTGTATCATTTCATACCGCTGAGTTTGTTGCCGGATTAGTTCTTTCGTGCACGTGACATCGATTTTTCGTTATTTAAATTTTTTGATTGCAAGATGTGTGAGTGTAATATTCCGAAGTATTTTTTAATTTTGGCTAAAATAATAAACTGCTATTCGTTTTGCAAAAGTGGTTGCTGTAATAAAATAACGCTTTCAAATCTATGTCAGAAACTAGTAATTTTCAAAAAATAGCCTTTGTCGAATTTTAGTTTTGTGAGATGTCGCGAACTTTACTTAGTTGCCTTTTAAGCGTGAAAAAAAGGTTTGCTGACAAGTTTTTATGCATTTCCATGTACTAATCTAATATCAATTATAGGATTAGTTATTTACTGTTGATACTCAAATGCAGAATTTATATAACATGGCTCAGGAATAAACAAAGTTATACTTGTATGCCACTGTTATAAAGGGTTCGTACAACGAACCACGATTTTCAGACACGGAACCACAAGGTGATTCTTGGTCAAGCACACGAGGCGCTTTATGGATGACCGGGTAAGTTGTTGCCTCACATCCCCATCCCTTAAACTTCCACCTAACCGGTTTCTGGCTGTTTTGTCGTCGTGCAGGTGGAGACAGTAGATCAGCTTCAGTGAGCCTTGAAACAGTGGTAAAGTGGAAAACAAAGTTATACTTGTATGCCACTGTTATACAGATGTCGTACGACGAACCACGATTTTCAGACACGGAATCACAAAGTGATTCTTGGTCAAGCACACGAGGCGCTTATGGATGCCCAAAGTAAAGTGTTGCTCACATCCCTATCCCTTAAACTCCACTACCGGTTTCTGGCTGTTTGTCGTCGTCAGGTGGAGACAGTAAGATCAGGTTCAGTGAGCCTTGAAACAGTGGTAAAGTGGTAAACGAAGTTATACTTGTATGCCACTATTATTAAGGGTTCGTACAACGAACCACGATTTTAAGACACAGAATCACAAAGTGATTCTTGGTCAAGCACACGAGGCGCTTATGGATGACCAAAGTAAAGTGTTGCTGACATCCCAATCCCCTACACTCCACTGCCGGTTTCTGGCTGTTTGTCGTCGTCAGGTGGAGAGAGTAAGATCAGGTTCAGTGAGCCTTCAAACAGTGGTAAAGTGAAAAACAAAGTTATACTTGTATGCCACTGTTATAAAGGGTTCGTACAACGAACCACAATTTTCAGACACGGAATCACAAAGTGATTCTTGGTCAAGCACACGAGGCGCTTATGGATGCCCAAAGTAAAGTGTTGCTCACATCCCCATCCCCTACACTCCACTACCGGTTTCTGGCTGTTTGTCGTCGTCAGGTGGAGACAGTAAGATCAGGTTCAGTGAGCCTTGAAACAGTGGTAAAGTGGTAAACGAAGTTATACTTGTATGCCACTATTATTAAGGGTTCGTACAACGAACCACGATGTTCAGACACGGAATCACAAAGTGATTTCCGGTCAAGCACACAAGGCGCTCATGGATGACCAAAGTAAAGTGTTGTTCACATCCCCACCCCTTACACTCGTTGTTCGTTGTACGAAGCCTTTATAATAGTGGCATACAAGTATAACTTTGTTTACCACTTTACTACTGTTTCAATGCTCACTGAAAGAAGAAGAAAAAGAAGAAGGCTCACTGAAACTGATCTTACTGTCTCCACCTGACGACGGCAAACAACCAGAAACCGGTAGTGGAGTGTAAGGGATGGGGATGTGAGCAACACTTTACTTTTGTCATCCATGAGCGCCTTGTGTGCTTAACCAAGAATCACTTTGTGATTTTGTGTCTGAACATCGTAGTTCGTTGTACGAACCCTTTATAACAGTAGCATACAAGTATAACTTTGTTTACCACTTTACCACTGTTCCAAGGCTCACTGAACCTGATCTTACTGTCTCCACCTGACGACGGCATACAGCCGGAAACCGGTAGTGGAGTGTAAGGGATGGGGATGTGAGAAACACTGTACTTTGGCTCAGGAATAGTTTTTATTTGCTCACATTTTGCACTCGCTATTCAGATATGAAATGATAATAACCCTCTTCGTTTCGTTTTTTGAGTATACTGCCATATAATATTCTTTTTCTTCAGTACGCACTGTCTATCGTTATTTTGGATGTTCAAATCCGTCCGCAGTCGGTTCTTAAAACTAGTGGGGGTTTCAGATGAAGGATTATCTTTTGATGTTTGATGTTGGTTTGTGCAGTGTGTGGCCAATCCGTCACCAGCGTCTCTGAAGGACTCTTTGTCAACAGGCTTCTGCTTCGTTCGTTGCGACAATTCTTTATTGCTGATCTTGTCGGGCCAGCGGATATTTATAATCTTCATGGGGATGGTGTTGATGAGGACTGGAATTATTTTCATGATGGTGACTGTGTTTCTCCAGGTCTCTGCTTCGTAGAGCAGTATTAGCCTTACTAAGTTGTTGAAAAGCCTGATCTTGGTAATGCTGGTCTCGCTGG